>CAXHJY010000132.1:0-189000 GCA_964016885.1 Eledone cirrhosa
ACTCTCCCCTTTCCCCAAACTTACGTCTCTTTCTCTCTTTCACACAAGAACTACTGTGACTGTGTGTGTTATATATATTTATGTTCGCACACACACACACACACACACAAAAGACGCATCTCTCTCTCTCTCTCTTTCTCTGCTATTAATAGACACAGATACTTATGTTAAAGCAAATACATTCCTAATCTCCTTCACGCCGACGTTTATATTGTTACATGGTGCAATACTTGCTTATATTGATATACTTCGTGATCTCTTCTGGAGCTATATACCATATTCCCCTCTTGGATAGTTATGCTATACTATTTAAAGGATACCGTTGAGTCAACCTCTCTGGCAAGCAGCTTTCTTGTTTAAGCATTCATTCCTGATATACGTAAACACAAGCTTATCTACCTTCACACACACATACACACACTCATACACACACACACATACGTACACGCACGTACACACACATGTACACACACACACGCACGCTCACATACATACACACACACACACACACACATGCACACACATGCACACACACACACACATATACGCACACACACACATGCATGCACACACACACACATACACACACTCATACACACACACCGACGCACAGACACACACACTCATACACACACACATAGACGCACACACACACACTCATACACACACACATAAGCACACACACACATACACACACTCATACACACACACATACCCACATACACATACACATGCATACCCACACCCACACACCCACACACACACACATATTGTTATACTTTGGGAGGGTCATGCTGCCAATAAAAACACACGCATCTGTTTGTTTTCGTTTCAATGTATTATAAGTTTCCATTGGTTGGTTGGTTCGATAATCGGAATGTTGTTTATATATTGTCAAAGCTCTTTCGTCACACATTCTGTGACCTCCTCATTTTTTTATTATTTTTTTATTTTTTTTGTGTCTCTCCTTTGTTCTATCCTACACCATCTTGTTTTTGTATGTTGTGTTGTGTGCTAAGTTTGCGTATGCAATACATCCGTGTGTGTGTTTGTGTGTGTGTGTGTGTGCGTGGGTGTGTGCGTGTGTGTGTGTGTGTTTGGGTGTTTGTGTGTGTGTGTGTGTGTGTGTGTGGGTGCGTGCGTGTGTGTGTGTGTTTATTTATTATTTATGTTTATTTATTTGTCACTAGTTGGTTGTTTGTTCTATCTGTGTGTGTTTGTTGTGTTAGTTTGGTTTTTGTGTGTGTCTGTATGTCTTCATTTTGTCCTTAATTACTAGTTGTGATGTTACTATTCCACTCATGTTTTCTGTTTAATTTTGGGTGGAGTTCGTTTATATTCGTCGCCTCTGTGATTTGCCTGAGCATTACATCTTTTCTGTGCGTGCATATAATTTTTAATCTCTATGTTCTCTAATGTGCCCCAATGTTCTATTTTTTGCATGTTGGTGGAGTACTGATGAGTTTTTCCCATCCTGGAGTTCTCGCCAGTATTCACTTGTTCCTATGCTACGGAGTGTTTCACCTATGTATGTTATATTCTTATTCCTACACTGTCCGTCAGTAGATCTTATGCTATATACTACGTTCCTAATTGTTGCAGTTAGTTTGCGGGCTTAGCTTGCAGACTTTGCATTTCCTATCAGCACAGGGGATTCTTTGAAATGGGTGTGTTTTACTAATTAGGGTTTTTATGGGAATACCTGGTCTTTCAACTACCCTAATATTTGATTTGAGCTTATCTAGGGCCCTTCTAAATCTGTAAGCCAGCTCGCCTCTAGGGATTGTATTGACGAACATTACTTATTCCTAATCCTTTCTATTCTGTTCCAAAATTGCTCCTATACATGGGACAAGTTCCATATATATATATATATATTAATAAAAACGATGAAGATTCGTGGCATGTAATTGGATTTTGTATTGTGTATCAACCTGCTACGCGCGTTTCGTAGCGGTTTGGCTCAGGGTAACGCATAGAAGTTATGGATCCGACTCCATTATCGATCTGCTCTTCTTACTGGCGATCCGACAAAAAATATCGTATATATATATATGTGTGTGTGTGTGTGTGTGGAAAGAGGGAGAAAAAGTAAGGGAGAGATTATATTATTTATTCAAGTGTGAGCTACATGAGCTCTGATATAGAGTTACTGTCCTTGAGTTCAAACTGCATCCCCTTCTTTTTTCACTATGTGGGACGTTTCCCTCACCACATCACATTGAATGATGTTATTTAAAGAGTGACAATTTTGCTGTCTTTTAGGCATAACTGGAGCTTATTGGTCTTAACCACGGTGATACTTAGTGTCGCGGGGGTTTAACTCCTTTTCTCATTCAACGAGGGAAAATGATTCCATGTTTTGTGACATACTCCAGCGCTAAAATTGTCACTTCAGACAATGATCAAAATAGAGCCACTCACAAGGCAGCAGAGGAACAGAAGATGGATAAATTAACAAGATGTTTTTTTACAATCTCTCCTCGCTTCTGCGACTAGCATTTCCCTCCGTTGAGAGGAAGGGTATCATGCCTGAGAAATAAGTCCGGAGAGATATATTGGCTTATACAGCTAATATTGCTAGTCTTCTGTTCTGTGGGGCGGCGTAAAACAGACAAGTTGTTTAGAAGTTGTGTACTTATATTTTGGAGAAATAAAATGATATCTTAGTGTGTTATTTACAATTTAACAAACTGGGTTTATTATAACGTACTTTAAGGGCGTGGATTGGCAGTTTGGTAGAGTGCCGGACAGCATGCTTTGTGGCATATAGTTACAGCATTTTACGTTCTGAGTTCAAAATTTACCGAGATTAGCTTTGCCTTTAACATGTACGGGGTCGATAAAATAAACTACTACTAATGCACTAGGGTAGATTTAATCGACTTTCCCTTCAAATTGCTGGCATTGTGTAGAAATAATTATAACTTACCAGGCTGCATATCGATTGTGTGCGATTCATTAACATGCGCTGTGGCTGTTGGAAACTCCACAGTCTGAGGTGCAGGATCGATAGATGTTATATTATATTGTCCCTGCTTCTTTTGTCGTCGTCGGCGCCGTTTCTCTCGGTAGCAAGGACAGAGGGACTCAGCAAGCCGTCGGGCCCTTTCAGCACATCTTCTGAGAAAGCCGCGACGCTTTTTTGGCTCCGACATTATGAAAAAAATAGATAAACAAACAAACAGATAAACACAATAACAAACAAACAGATGAGATCAGTTATCAAACACTCAATCAATCAAACAAACAATCAGACAAAGTAGATCAATTATCAGCAGTAATAAATTTCTGGATTGTTATACAGAAGAATAATTTGTATAAAATACAAAATACACTTGTACACTTTCGAGAAAATATTTCACTAATGGCGGAAAATATTGATATAGTATGAATCTATAGGTATACATACATATATATACATACACAAATACATACATACACGCATATATACATACACACATACATACGCACCTATATATATACACACACGCACATATATATATATATATATATATATATACACACACGCACACAGTCACACACACACACACAGGCATATATATATATATACATATATACATTCGTTCACAAAAAACACAAAAACACACACACACATCTATGCATGTATATGTGTGTGTGTGTATGTGATATAAAAGAATGTTAATATCTATTTAACACACAACCATGACGTCATAATAGCAAATCGAGAAATCCGTGAAAATAAATTCAAATAATTTAACGTCCTGGATTCGAATTATGGTGGTGGTGGTGGTGGTGGTGGTAATTGTGGTGGAGGTGGTGATTGTGGTGGTGGTGGTGGAGGTGGTGATTGTGGTGGTGGAGGTGGTGATTGTTGTGGTGGTGGTGGTGATGGTGGTGGTGTTGGAGGTGGTGGTGGCGGTGATGGTGGTGGTGGAGGTGGTGGTGGTGGTGGTGGAGGTGGTGGTGCTGGTGGTGGTGGTGGTGGTGGTGATTGTGGTGGTGATGGTGGTGGTGGAGGTGATGATTGTGGTGGTGGTGGTGATGGTCGTGATGGTGGTGGTGTTGGTGGTGGTGGTGATTGTGGTGGTGGTGGAGGTGGTAATTGTGGCGGTGGTGGTGGAGGTGATGATTGTGGTGGTGGAGGTGGTGATTGTAGTTGTGGAGATGGTGGTGCTGGTAGTGATGGAGGTGGTGATTGTGGTGGTGGTGGAGGTAATGATTGTGGTGGTGTAGAGGGAGTGATTGAAGTTGTGTTGGTGGAGGTGGTGATTGTGGTTCTGGAGATGGTGGTGGTGGAGGTGGAGGTGGTGATTGTGGTGGTTGGTGGAGGTGGTGATGGTTGTGGAGGTGGTGGTGCTGGTAGTGGTGGTGGTAGTGGAGGTGATGATTGTGGTGGTGGTGGTGGAGGTGATGATTGTCGTTATGGAGGTGGAGGTGATGGTGGTAGTAGTGGTGGTAGTGGTGGTGGTGGTGTTGATTGTGGTGGTGGTGGAGGAGTAGATGGTGGGTGTGGAGGTGGTGATGGTGGTGATGATGGTGGTGGTGGTGGAGGTGATGATTGTGTTGGTGGTGGAGGTGGTGATTCTGGTTGTGGAGGTGGTGGTGATGATTGTGGTGGAGGTGGTGGTGGTGGTGATGGAGGTGATGATTGTGATGGTAGGGGATGTGATGATTGTGGTGGTGGAGTTGATGATTGTGGTGGTGGTGGCGGTGATGATTGTGGTTGTGGTGTAGGTGGTGATTGTGGTGGTGGTGGTGGTGGAGGTGATGATTGCGGTTGTGGTGGAGGTGGTGATTGTGGTGGTGGTGGTGATGGTGATTGTGGTGGTCGTGGTGGTGGAGGTGGTGATTGTCGTGGTGGTGGAGGTGATGATTCTGGTGGTGGTGATGGTGGTGGTTGTGGAGGTGATGATTGTGGTGGTGGTGATGGTGGTGGAGGTGTTAATCGTGGTGGTGGTGGTGATTGAGGTGGTGGTGGTGGTGGAGGTGATGATTGAGGTGGTGGTGGAGGTGGTGATTGTTGTGGTGGTGGAGGTGGTGATTGTGGTGGTGGTGGTGATGGTGATTGTGGTGGTGGTGGTCCTGGTGGTGGAGGTGATGATTCTGGTGGTGGTGATGGTGGTGGTGGAGGTGATGATTGTGGTGGTGGTGGTGGTCCTGGTGGTGGAGGTGATGATTGTGGTTGTGGTGGTGATGGTGATTGTGGTGGTGGTGGTCCTGGTGGTGGAGGTGGTGATTGTCGTGGTGGTGGTGGTGGTGATTGTGGTGGTGGTGGTGGTGGTAGTGGAGATGATGATTGTGGTGTCGGTGTAGGTGATGATTGTGGTGGTGTTTGAGGTAATAATTGTGGTGGTGGTGATGGTGGTGGTGATGATTGTGTTGGTGGTTGAGGTGATGATTGTGGTGGTGGTGATGGTGGTGGTGGAGGTGATGATTGTGGTGGTGGTTGAGGTGATGATTGTGGTGGTGGTGGTGGTGGTGGTGGTGGTGGAGGTGATGATTGTGGTGGTGGTGATTCTGGTTGTGGTGGTGGTGGTGATGTTGTTGTTTGTGATGGTGGTGGTGATAGTGGTTGTCGTGGTAGTAGTAGTAGTGCTGCTGGTGGTGGTTGTCGTGGTGGTAGTGGTGGTGGTGGTTTTGTGTGGATGTTTTCCTTTGTTAGTGGTAGTGGTGATGGTGGAGGTGGTGATGGTGAGTGTGGTGGTGCTTTGTTAGTTGTGGTGGTGATAGTGGAGGTGGTGGTGGTGGTGATGATGCTGGAGAAAAAATCTTATGTAGTTTTATGTAATTTCTTCCAAATTACGTTCACCCCTTCTCTTTCATCTTGTCTTCCTTCGCCTCCATATCTGGTGTAGGTGAGCTCTAAGGCCTCAGTCATACCAACACTTTCCCTTCTACCCACGTGCAGTTGTTCCTAGCACCTAGGCTGGTGACAACCAGCCACTCACCCCTCATGCCGCTTGGTGTCCCAGTCCCTGGCTCCACGTCCCATCCTCTATCCCCACCAGTCGACATCTGCAACACTTGCAGCACTACGAACAGACGGAGAGGGGCCGGAACTCTACGGGGTGAGGCTGCTTCCACCACCTCACCTGTGTTGGCTTGAAGCGTCTAGCTTCCAGTGCCCTCGCACCGTGGAGATGCAGAATCTGTCTCTTCCCCTCGTCTGCCCAGCCACGGACGTCTGGCACTCCACCAGATGAGACAGCGAGCTTGCCTGATGTCCAAGCCCCACTGGTGAGCATCGCTCGGCTCAGGCGGCTCGGAAGATTCCGCTCAGTATCCCGAGAGCGGCTTGAGTGCCGGTAGCCGATGACCTCACTTCCTCGACCGAGAGTGCTCTAGACTCCAATAGAGCCAGCGACTGGGAGCGCATCTTCTATTTCGCCCCACTCACCCTCGGCCTCCTCAGCTCTGGCGCTGACCGATGCGGCCTGTCGACAGCAGCCTTTGTCAAGGCCAGTGTTTCGTCCTTTGGGAAAGCGCCTATTCCAAGTGGGCCAAAGGACGCCACAACCACTGCTCTTGGGTGTCTCCAATCCTCCACCCCTGAGGCCAGTGTCAAGCGTTTGCGTGAGAGCGTAAACGCTAAACTTATCACGAGTGATGGCTCGGCGGCAGTCAGAGCGGTTGCCTCAGAGGACACTGTCCTCCAACCCACAGAAGAGGTCCTGGCTGCCCTGCGACTCAAGCACCCTGAGCCACATGCTTACCTCCGACCCATGCCCCCCTCCCCCCAGTTCCCACTCCTGCCCAGGTAGCAGCAGCGGAGGTGCTGATGGCCTCCGACCAGGCCACCTCAAAGAGTTGCTATCGCCCCTCTCCGCTGAGGCCGGGCGCCGCTTTCTGAGTGCAATTGTGGCACTCACCAATAGGCTTATCCATGGCGCCCTGAATCCTCACGCCCGAGGCCTCTTTGTTTTGGCTAGCCTGACCGCTCTCAGGAAGAATGAGGGTGGCATACGCCCCATAGATGTGGGCAATGTCTTCCGGATGCTGGCTGCTAAGGTGGTCTGCAGGCCCATAACACCAGTGCAACTGGTTGTCAGCGTGTCCGGTGGCTGTGAAGGGGCTGCACATGTAACCAGGCAGTTCTTCAACAGCCTGCCTCAGCCGAGCCCCCTCCATCTAACCGCTGGCGAACTTGTCATATGGAGCCCCGAGTATGCTCCTTGCTGCTGATACAGTCATACCTTCGCCCACTGGGGTCCAACAGGTCTACCCTTTGGGCCCCCTCCTGTTTGCCCTTGGTATAGACCACATTGCCCGGAGTATCACGACCCATCTCAACGTTTGGTACCTGGATGATGCTACGCTGGGCGGGCCCGTTGCGACTGTCAGCCATGACCTTCAATCGATGGTTCCTCCCTGTTTGGAATCGGTCTCCAGGTCAACTCGTCCAAGTCGGAGGTGGTGAATGTCAGCCATGATTCTGAGAGCTTTGCAGCCACCCTCTCGGACGTGCGGTCCATACTCCACCAGGTTCAGGTGACCACCAATGAGGATGTCCTCATTCTCGGGTCACCGATCCACCCACCGACCATCCGCTCCAACCTCAGATTTGGCTCCAACAACTTCAGACGTTCACGAGTCGACTGGGCTTGATCGACAGCCACCCAGCTCTCTTCCAGTTGAGGAACTGCTTCGCCATGCCGCAGCTCCTCTGCACCTATCGCAGCGCTGCATCAAGTCCTCCCACATCATATGGGATGCCATCCAGTGCAGTCTGACATCAGACAGGCTCACGCGCCAGCTCGACCAACACCGCCTTGCCTGTTTTCGCACGTGGTGCTTGACTCCATGCATCGCCCTCCTTCCCCACAAGCACGCAGCTGGATAACGATAACCTCCGCATCGGCGTTTCCTTGAGGCTTGGACTCCGAATCTTCGAGCCACATAAATGTCGCTGTGCATCCACCGTAGACTCTTTTGGCCTCCATCCGCTTTCCTGTCGCCACAGCGCTGGCCGCCTTCCACGCCATGCTTCCCTCAACGAGGTCATATAGCATGGCTTGGACGATGCAGGCTACCCCTCCTAGCTCGAGCCGGTGGAGCTGGACCGAGGGCACGACAAAAGGCCAGACAGAATGACCATCTTCCCGTTCCTCGGTGGCAAACCCCTCGTCTTGAATGCCACCTGCAGCGAGACTTTCTCCAGTCGCAACATGGTGCAGTCTGCGACTAACCCAGGTACAGCTGCACGTGGGGCTGAGGAGGCCAAACTCTCCAAATACCGGTCGCTCTCCGACAGGTTCGCGGTCGTGCCTTTGGCAGGAGAGACTTCTGGTGTCCTTGGCCCTAGGGCTACTTCCCTATTCACCACCATAGGCGCATCTTACTTACCTTCCTCCGGGATTTAAAGCTGCCCACAAATGCATATGTTTGCCTATTCAGACCACAAATTAGTCATCTTCATAGTCAACCGTGATAGAATACATAGACAAGGACCAGGATACTGGAAGTTGAACGTGTCGCTACGGACACGTAAAACCTACAGTGAACTGATAAGTAGATTAATTAAGCAACAATTGACGGGAGCCATCGTCAACAGTTGATGGTGGTACACCCTCAAGAAAGCAATTAGAGTAGAGTCGATAGACTTTAGCAGAGAGTTAGCCTTAGAAAGAAACAAAACAGAAACGGAACTAGTAGCCAAGGTAGAGGAGGCGCTTAGGAGTGGCAATGTAGCTAGAGTGCTAGCAACGAAAACAGCACTGGACCAGTTCTTCGACGCGAAACATGAAGGCTGCGTGGTCAGAAGTAAATCACGTGCTCTAGGAAACGAAGGAGCAAAAGCTGTTAGCTGGGTCCGAGTGGCAGAGGCAAAAAGTGGCGACAATCCACAATTCGGTCTTTGAAAGACCAAAACGGACGTGTGCTACTTGACCCCAAGCGGATGTGTGCGACTTTTCAGCGGCACATTGCGCAACTGTTCGAGCAGAGTGGTGGTGCGTCGAACGGGGCAATGGACATCGGTTCATACCTCGACGGCCTGTCGTGTCTCTCGAGCATGGACGCCGAGTTCTGCGAAAGACGGATCACAGCCACTGAGATACGAGACGCTCTGGGCCGCTGTGGGAAACGCAAATCACCCGGTCTAGATGGTCTACCCTATGAGTTTTATATAGGCATGCCGGACTTGTTCTCTGGTGTCCTCGAGGCCGTCTACTGCAACTGGCAGCACAACGGGGGAATTCCAGTTCTGCAGGCAGGGGCGTAGTAACGCTGATCAGGAAAGACGAGAACAAGGGGACGAACTAAGCAACTTTAGGCCCATAACTCTGCTCAACACAGAGTTAAAGATTTTGCCCAAGGTGTTGGCAACGAAGCTGGCACTTAAAGTCGAGAACCTGGTAGGGAAAGCGCAAACGTGTGCAATCCCAACCAGGTCCATTCACGACAACCTCCACCTCATGCGATACATCATAGAGAGGGGGGGGGTGTAAACCCGGCTTCGGTGAGACTCTGATCAATTTAGATCAGTCTAAGGCGTTCGATAGGGTCGACCATCGATACTTGGAAGCGGTACTCAAGGCGGCCGGTTTCGGGCCCGTCTTCAGAGGCTGGATCGCCGCAATGCACGCTGATCGGTGGTCAAGGTGAACGGCTACCTATCTGAGCCATTCGCAATCACGCGTTCCATCCTATAGGGATGCCTTCTCTCCTCCATTCTGTACGTACTGACTCTAGAATCACTACTGCGGAAGTTGGAGCTGCTGCAGGGCATCCCCTTGGAACTAGGACTGCGGAAAGCGGCGTCGGCTTGTGCCGACTACGTGACAGTAATGGTGTCGGAAACCTCTGAAATCGGGGTGATCGGCAACTTACTGCAGGAATACGAAAGGTTCACAGGAGCAAAACTGAATCCGGACAAGTCTGTCGGTTTGCAACTCGGAACGTGGAGAAGCAAAACGATACCGTCCAACAGCATCGTCGGACGGAGCGGTGAGATTGCTCGGGGTTTGGTTCGGTCCGGACCTCCAGGGGGATAAAAACTGGAACGAGTTCACGGCCAAGGAATTTGCGCTCACCCAGAATTGGGCAGAGTGCAAACTATCCTTGAAAGGTCGAGCGGAGGTGGCGAAAACTTTCATAGCGTCCGTCATCTACTACCGCTTGACCGTCGAAGAAGCAGACTCCACTGGTGAGGGAGATCCGTCTACTGTCAGCACCCTTCCAACGGAGGGCTGGGATGGCCGTGACTGATGATGCCCAAGCATGCGTTGATGCTACGGCATCTATAGGTATTCCTCACCGACCCCCAACCGTTGTGGGCATCGTTTGTGAAACAGGCCTTCCCGCAACTTGTCTCGCTGACGGAGCTGCAGTCCTGGGTCAAGCGGAGACCGTAGAAGATGGGCGCCTGGCACATTGAATGAGATCAGCCGCGCACGGCAACCAGTGGAGACTCCACTTCGACATTCTATAGAGGGTTAGTACGTCACAATGGCGACGACGTGCACGGAGAGACTCTAAGCGTCGAAGACGACGAACTCACCAGTCTGTTTCGTAGGAGACATATAGACAACTTCCAGAGGTCCCTGGCCTGGCAGTGCTTCCGAGGAGCTCTACAAGTTCGTGACAAGATCTACAGGCACGGACGCCCTGGCAGGGATCCTTCCAAGAGGACGTGTCCAAGATGCGGGAAGGACATTGAAACAGTCTTGCACGCAATTTTACACTGCCCGGGCGTAACCACCTCTGGAACTACGCAGAGAAACTGCTGTCACGTATGGGTCAAATCCAGTTGACTGCCGAGTCCACAGTAAGGATCAAACTACCAACTTCTTTCAAAAACGAAAAAGAGAAGGTTTTCCTCTGTATAATTGCTATGGTGAAAGAGGTTATATGGTGGACGAGATTTAGATGACTGAGGGAAGATGCCTTTCTCTCCGGACAACAATTCATTACCTTCTTTAGGTACCACTTTAGAAGGAGAACCAGCGTGGAGAGAGGGGCGCTGCATCCCAGTAGCTTTACTGAAAGGTGGGTGAATGTGGCAAAAATGGCCCGAGTGATTGGGCCATCTCTGTATATAAACCTGTAGGTTGAAGAAGAGAGCAAAATGAAGAAAGGAGAACTTTAACAACACGCTCCTGAAGTTGAGGGTTGTTCAATCTACGAGGTATTAAACAACCCATTTGTGGAGCCTCCCCCTTATTGGGGATTTCGAATGTTATATTTGTTTGTTTTATATTTTTACACGATTGTATGTAACATCCCCGGTATATCTTTGTTTTGTCCCCTTTTCTTGTGCGCCCATGTGGCTAATGAAGAAATCTATCTATCTATCAATATACATATATATATATATATATATATATATATGTATATATATATATATATATATATATATATATATTTATATATGGGTTGGTGCGGACGTTTAAGCCCTGGTGGGTGTTTCTACTATTGTTTGCTCTGCGCATTTTAGCCCCATGTGCTAACCCACCTCCTGCTGGACGGCACTGGGTTACCCTATGCTTGCCGGTAGGTGTTGGTAAGATACCGTCACCATTATTAAGCCTGTATGCGGGGAATTTCTCTAGTAGGTTGCTTTTAACTCTATTGCCCGAACCAAGTTGGTACGGGTGTGGGGGCCCCCTTGGCCTACCGGCCTTGTTGTTATGATGCTGGCCAAAGCTAGCCGCATTACTAGTTCGACCTGTATGTTTCTCTTTAACAATCCCACTGCCACGGTGGTTATTGGTGCGGCACGCTATTACACTGGTCCTATGGGAAGGGGGCATAGTAGAGCCTGCGTCATAGATATACGAATTACTGCTGCTATAACCTCATTCAGCCAGTGCTTTGTTGTAGTAGTTGGCAGTTTGGTCAAAGTGGTCCTTGTTGGCCGACAGCCTCGAGATTCTATGTGAGATGCTACTCACTATAGTGTTAAGTGTAGATTTGGGGTGATTAGATCCTTTGTTGCTGTAAGACAGGACCACATCTGGCTTGTGGTATGGTCTGTATAAGCCAGTATCTTACTCTAACGTTACATCCAGGAAGTTATCTATTTTAGGAATGAAATAACGAGAACACAATCTAGTGATGGCGGGATGAGATGAGAAAGTAGTTTACAAGAAGCAACAGTCAAAACATTCCGAAAAAACTCAACGAATATATGGAGTTCAGCATAAGCAATATTATCGCATTTTTTTTTTTTAAACTGGTGTTAGTCCCAAATATTAGTAGCACTCAAGGAAAACACCAAGTATATATATATAAATGAAAATAAAATTAATGTAAGCAAAATGCGAACAATATTTCAGGTATATAAATGACTATACCATCAAAATAAAAAAATATTTAATGCAAGATGAGGGAAAAAAAAGTAATCTTAATTCAAAACGAATCAAGTAGAAAAATTTTGTTATGAAACTTTATGGGTGTTGGGGAAAAAGCAATACAATATTCATTAAAATTAAAATAAAAATGAAATACTTAACCGTCAATTTGAGGAAAACTACAAATGCACTATATATTATTAAAAGACCTTGTCAAGAAACTTTTCAGTGGTGTTAGTCATGGTTGGAACCGATCTTCAGTAGTGCGCAACACATTAACTAAATCATCACTACTAAAATATCGAGGGGAAAAAATAATCCACTGGGATTTAAAAGCAGGCAAGCGAAGAGCGTGTAGAAATGAAATAACCAATCACACGTAGAAGACAAACTAGTGATGGTAGGGTGAGATGAGAATGCGGTTTACAAGAAGCAACAGTCAAAACATTCCGAAAAAACTCTACAAGAATATGCTGTTCAATATAAGCAATATTATCGGAGTGTTTTCTTTTTTTATACTGGGATTAGTCACAAATATTAGTAACACTCAAGGAAAATACCGAGTATATATATATAAATGAAAATAAAATTAATGTAAGCAAAATGCGAACAATATTTCAGATATATAAATGACTATACTATCAAAATAAAAAAATATTTAATGCAAGATGAGGGAAAAAAAGTAATACAATCTTAATTCAAAACGAATCAAGTAGAAAAATGTTGTCATCAAATTTTATGTAAGTAGGGGAAAAATCAATACAATCTTAATTCAAAATAAAATAAAGAAGGAATACTTAACCGTCAATTTGGGGAAAACTACAAATGAACTATATAGACTTAAAAGATCATGTCACGAAACTTTACAGTGCGGTTATTTACGGTTAGAACCGATCTTGAGTAGTGCTCAACACATTAACTAAATCACCACTACTAAAATACCGAGGGCAAACAATAATCCACTGGGATTTAAAAGCAGGCAAGCGAACAGCGTGTAGAAATGAAATAACAAAACACACGTGAACACAAACTAGTGATGGCTGGATGAGATGCGAAAGCAGTGTACACGAAACAACAGTGACAACATTCCCAAAACACTCAACAAAAATATGGAGTTCAGCATAAGCTATATTATCGCAATCTATTTTTAAAAAACTGGGATTAGTCCCAAATATTAGTAGCACTCAAGGAAAACACCGAGTATATATATATATAAATGAAAATAAAATTAATATAAGCAAAATGCGAATAATATTTCAGGTATATAAGTGACTATATCATCAAAATAAAAAAAATGATAATGTAAGACGAAGGAAAAAATATTAATGCAACCTTACTTCAAAACAGATCAAGAAGAAAAACTTTGTCATCAAACTTTATGTAAGTTGGGGTAAAGGCAGTACAAACTTAATTCAAAATAAAATCAAGAAGTAATACTTAACCGTCAATTTGGGGAAAACAACATATGCACAATATAGTCTCAAAAGACCATCTCATGAAACTATTCAGTGGGGTTAGTAACGGTTGGACTCGATCTTCAGTAGTGCTCCACACATTAACTAAATCACCACTACTAAAATACCGAGGGGAAAAAATGATCCACTGGGAGTTAAAAGTAGGCAAGCGAACAGCGTGTAGAAATGAAATAACAAACCACACGTGAACACAAGCTAGTAATGGCGGGACCAGATGAGAAAGCGCTTTACAAGAAACAACAGTGAAAACATTCCGAAAAAACTCAACAGAAATATGGAGATCAGCATAAGCAATATGATCGCATTCTTTTTTTTTTTAAACTGGGATTAGTCACAAATATTAGTAGCACTTAATGAGTACACAGAGTATAAATATATAAATGAAAATAAAATTCATGTAAGCAAAATGCCAACAATAATTCAGGTATATAAGTGACTAAACCATCAAGACGAAAAATAATTTAATGTAAGATGAGGGGAAAAAAAGTAATACCATCTTAATTTAAAACAAATTAAGAAGAAAAACTTTGTCATCAAACTTTATGTAAGTTGAGGAAAAAGCAATACAATCTTAATTCAATATAAAATCCAGAAGTAATATTTAACCTTCAATTTGGGGAAACTACAAATGCACTATATAGTCTCAAAAGATCATGTAACAAAACTTTTCAGTGTAGTTTGTCACGGTGGGAACCGATCTTCAGTACTGATCCACACATTAACTAAAACACCACTACTGAAATACCGAGGGGAAAAATAAATCAACTGGGATTTAAAAGCAGACAAGCGAACAGGGTGTAGAAATGAAATAACAAAACACACGTGAAGACAAACAAGTGATGGCGGGATGAGATGAGAAATCGGTATACAAGAAATAACAGTGAAAATATTCCGAAAAGACTCAATAAAAATATGGAGCTCAGCATAAGAAATATTATCGCATTCTTTTTTTTTTAAAACTGGATTAGTCACAAATATTAGTAGCACTCAAGGAAAACACCGAGTATAAATATATAATTGAAAATAAAATTAATGTAAGCAAAATGTCAACGATAATTCAGGTATATAAGTGAGTATAACATCAAGATGAAAAAATATTTAATGTGAGATGAGGAAAAAAGAGAAATACAATCTTAATTTAAAACAAATCAAGAAGAACAACTTTGTCATCAAACTTTATGTAAGTTTGGGTAAAAGCAACACCATCTTAATTCAAAATAAAATCAAGAAGTAATACTTAACCCTCAATTTGGGGAAAACTACAAATGCACGATATCGTCTCAAAAGACCATGTCACGAAACTTTTCAGTGGGTCTTGTCACGGTTGGAGTCGATCTTCAATAGAGCTCCTAACATTAACTAAAACACCACTAGTAAAATATCGAGGGGACAAAATAATCCATTGGGAGTTGAAAGCAAACATGCGAATACGGTGTAGAAATGAAATAAAGAAACACACGTAAACACAAGCTCGTAAAGGCTGGATGAGATGAGAAAGCATTTTACAAGAAACAACAGTGAAAACATTCCGGAAAGACTCAACAAATATATGGAGTTCTGCATAAGCAATATTATCGCATTCTTTTTAAAAAACTCTGGGATTAGTCACAAATTTAGTAGCACTAATGCCAACAATAATGCCAACAATAGTACAGGTATATAAGTGACTAGACCACCGAGACCAACAATTATTTGATGTAAGATGAGGGAAAAAAAGAAACAAATCTTAATTTAAAACAAATCAAGAAGAAAAACTTTGTCATCAAACTGTATGTAAGTTTGGGTAAAAGCAATACAATCTTAATTCAAAATAAAATCATGAAGTAATACTTAACCCTCAACTTGGGGAAAACTACATATGCATTATATAGTCATAAAATACAATGTAAGGAAACTATTCAGTGGAGTTAGTCACGGTTGGAACCGATCTTCAGTAGTGCTCCGCACATTAACTAAATCACCACTACTAAAATACCGAGGGGAAAATGTAATCCACTGGAAGTTAAAATCACGCATGCGAATAGGGTGTAGAAATGAAATAACAAAACACACGTGAACACAAGCTAGTAATGGCTGGATAAGATGAGAATGCAGTTTACAAGAAGCAACAGTCAAGATATTCAAAAAAAAAAATCAACGTAAATATGGAGTTCAGCATAAGCAATATTATCGCAGTCTTTAAAAAAAAATGGGGTTAGTCACAAATATAAGTAGAACTCAAGGAAAACAGGGAATATAAATATATAAATGAAAATAAAATTAATGTTACCAAAATGACAACAATAATTCAGGTATATAAGTGACTAAACCATCTAGAACAGGGTGTAGAAATGAAATAACAAAACACACGTGAACACAAATTAGGGATGGCGGGATGAGATGAGAAATTGGTTTAAAGGAACAACAGTGATAACATTCTGAAAAAACTCAAAAAAATATGGAGTTCAGCATAAGCAACATTATCGCATTCTTTTTAAAAAAAAACTGGGATTATTCACAAATATTAGTAGAACTCGAGGGAAACACCGAGTATAAATATATAAATGGAAATAAAATTAATGTAAGCAAAATGATAACAATAATTCAGGTATATAAGTGACTAAACGATCTAGACGAAAAATTATTTACTGTAAGATGAGGGAAAAAAAAGGAATACAATCTTAATTCAAAACAAATCAAGAAGAAAGACTTTGTCATACAACTAACTATATAAGTTGGGGTAAAAGCAATACAATCTTAATTCAAAATAAAATCATGAAGTATACTTAACCGTCAATTTGGGGAAACTACATATGCACTATATAGTCTTAAAAAACCATATCACGAACCTATTCAGTTGGGTTAGTTTCGGTTGGATTCGATCTTCAGTAGTGCTCAATACATTAACAAAATCACCACTACTAAAATACCGAGGGGAAATCTATAATCCACTGGAATTTAAAAGCAGGCTAGCGAAGACTGTGTAGAAACGAAATAACAAATCACACGTGAACACAAACTAGTGATGGAGGGATGAGATGAGAAATCGGTTTAAAAGAAACAACAGTCAAAACATTCCGAAAAATCTCATATAAAATTATGGAGTTCAGCATAAGCAATATTTTCGCAGTCTTTTTTGAAAAAGAAATGGGAATATTTGTAGCACTCAAGGAAAATACCGAATATAAATATATAAATGCAAATAAAATTAATGTAAGTAAAATGCCAACAATAATTCAGGTATATAACTGACTAAATCATCAAGACGAAAAATTATTTAATGTAAGATGAGAGAAAAAAAGTAATACAAATCTTAATTTAAAACAAATCAAGAAGAACAACTTTGTCATCAAACTTTATGTAAGTTTGGCTAAAAGCAATACAATCTTAATTCAAAATAAAATCATGAAGTAATACTTAACCGTCAATTTGGGGAAAACTACAAATGCACTATATAGTTTCAAAATGCCATGTCAAGAAACTTTTCAGTGGGGTTAATCACGGTTGGAGTCGATCTTCAGTAGTGTTCAACGCATTACCTAAATTTCTACTACTAAAATACCGAGGGGACAAAATAATCCACTGGGAGTTAAAAGCAGACAAGCGAACAGGGTATAGAAATGAAATAACAAAACACGCGTGAAGAATAACTAGTGATGGCTGGATGAGATGAGAAAGCAGTTTACAAGAAACAACAGTCAATACATTCCGTAAAATCTCAACAAAAATATGGAGTTAAGCATAAGCAATATTATCGTACTCTTTTGAAAAAAAAATGGGATTAGTCACAAATATTAGTAACACGCAAGGAAAGCACCGTGTATAAATATATAAATGAAAATAAAATTAATGTGAGCAAAATGACAACGATAATCCAGTTATAAAACTGAATATAACATCAAGATGAACATATATTTAATGTAAGATGAGGGGTAAAAAGTAATACAATCTTAATTTAAAACAAATCAAGAAGAAAAACTTTGTCATCAAACTTTATGTAAGTTGGGGTAAAAGCAATACAATCTTAATTCAAAATAAAATAAAAAGTATTACTTAACCGTCAATTTGGGGAAAACTACATATGCACAATATAGTCTCAAAAGACCATGTAACGAAACTTTTCATTGGGGTTAATCACGGTTTGCATCGATCTTCAGTAGTGCTCAACACATTAACTAAATCGCCACTACTAAAATACCGAGGGGAAAAAATAATCCCCTGGGAGTTAAAAGCAGGCTAACGAACAGCGTGTAGAAATGAAATATCAAAACACACCTGAACACTAACTACTGTTGGCGGGATTATATGAGAAAACAGTTTACAAGAAACAACAGTCAAAACATTTCGAAAAAATCAACAAAAATATGGAGTTCAGCATAAGCAATATTATCGCAGTTTTTAAAAAAACAGGGATTAGTAAAAATTATTAGTATCACTTAAGTAAATCACCGATTATAAATATATAAATGAAAATCTAATTAATGTAACCAAAATGCCAACGATAATTCAGGTATATAAGTGACTATACCATCAAGATGAGAAAATATTTAATGTATGAGGGAAGAAAAAGTAATACAATCTTAATTCAAAACAAATCAAGAAGAAAAACTTTGTCATCAAACTTTATGTAAGTTGGGGTAAAAGCAATACAATCTCAATTCAAAATAAAATAAAAAGTAATACTTAACCGTCAATTTGGGGAAAACTACATATGCACAATATAGTCTCAAAAGACCATGTAACGAAACTTTTCATTGGGGTTAGTCACGGTTTGAGTCGATCTTCAGTAGTGCTCAATACATTAACTAAATCAGCACTACTAAAATACCGAGGGGGAAAAATAATCCCCTGGGAGTTAAAAGCAGGCAAACGAACAGCGTGTAGAAATGAAATATCAAAACACACCTGAAAAGAAACTACTGTTGGCGGGATTATATGAGAAAGCAGTTTACAAGAAACAACAATCAAAACATTCCGAAAAAATCAACAAAAATATGGAGTTCAGCATAAGCAATATTATCGCAGTTTTTAAAAAAACAGGGATTAGTAAAAATTATTAGTATCACTTAAGTAAAACACCGATTATAAATATATAAATGAAAATCTAATTAATGTAACCAAAATGCCAACGATAATTCAGGTATATAAGTGACTATACCATCAAGATGAGAAAATATTTAATGTATGAGGGAAGAAAAAGTAATACAATCTTAATTCAAAACAAATCAAGAAGAAAAACTTTGTCATCAAACTTTATGTAAGTTGGGGTAAAAGCAATACAATCTCAATTCAAAATAAAATAAAAAGTAATACTTAACCGTCAATATGGGGAAAACTACATATGCACAATATAGTCTCAAAAGACCATGTAACGAAACTTTTCATTGGGGTTAGTCACGATTTGAGTCGATCTTCAGTAGTGCTCAATACATTAACTAAATCAGCACTACTAAAATACCGAGGGGGAAAAATAATCCCCTGGGAGTTAAAAGCAGGCAAACGAACAGCGTGTAGAAATGAAATATCAAAACACACCTGAAAAGAAACTACTGTTGGCGGGATTATATGAGAAAGCAGTTTACAAGAAACAACAATCAAAACATTCCGAAAAAATCAACAAAAATATGGAGTTCAGCATAAGCAATATTATCGCAGTCTTTAAAAAAAAACAGGGATTAGTAAAAATTATTAGTAGCACTTAAGTAAAACACCGATAATAAATATATAAATGAAAATAAAATTAATGTAAGCAAAATGATAACAATAATTCAGGTATATAAGTGACTAAACGATCTAGACGAAAAATTATTTACTGTAACATGAGGGAAAAAAAAGGAACACAATCTTAATTCAAAACAAATCAAGAAGAAAGACTTTGTCATACAACTAACTATATAAGTTGGGGTAAAAGCAATACAATCTTAATTCAAAATAAAATCATGAATTATACTTAACCGTCAATTTGGGGAAACTTCATATGCACTATATAGTCTTAAAAAACCATATCACGAACCTATTCAGTGGGGTTAGTTTCCGTTGGAGTCGATCTTCAGTAGTGCTCATTACATTAACAAAATCACCACTACTAAAATACCGAGGGGAAATCTATAATCCACTGGAATTTAAAAGCAGGCTAGCGAAGACTGTGTAGAAACGAAATAACAAATCACACGTGAACACAAACTAGTGATGGAGGGATGAGATGAGAAATCGGTTTAAAAGAAACAACAGTCAAAACATTCCGAAAAATCTCATATAAAAATATGGAGTTCAGCATAAGCAATATTTTCGCAGTCTTTTTTGAAAAAGAAATGGGAATATTTGTAGCACTCAAGGAAAATACCGAATATAAATATATAAATGCAAATAAAATTAATGTAAGTAAAATGCCAACAATATTTCCGGTATATAAGTGACTAAACCATCAAGAGGAAAAATTATTTAATGTAAGATGAGGGAAAAAAATGAATATAATCTTAATTAAAAACAAACCAAGAAGTAAAACTTTGTCATCAAACTTTATGTAAGTTGGGGAAAAAGCAATACAATCTTAATTCAAAATAAAATCAAGAAGTAATTCTTAACCTTCAATTTGGGGAAACTACAAATGCACTATATAGTCTCAAAAGACCATGTCACGAAACTTTTCAGTGTGGTTTGTCACGGTGGAAACCGATCTTCAGTACTGCTCCACACATTAACTAAAACACCACCACTGAAATACCGAGGGGAAAAATAAATCAACTGGGATTTAAAAGCAGGCAAGCGAACAGTGTGTAGAAATGAAATAACAAAACACACGTGAACACAAATTAGTGATGGCGGGATGAGATGAGAAATTGGTTTCAAGGAACAACAGTGATAACATTCCGAAAAAACTCAAAAAAATATGGAGTTCAGCATAAGCAATATTATCGCATTCTTTTTTAAAAAAAACTGGGATTAGTCACAAATATTAGTAGAAGTCAAGGGAAACACCGAGTATAAATATATAAATGGAAATAAAATTAATGTAAGCAAAATGCCAACAATAATTCAGGTATATAACTGACTAAATCATCAAGACGAACAATTATTTAATGTAAGATGAGAGAAAAAAAGTAATACAATCTTAATTTAAAACAAATCAAGAAGAAAAACTTTGTCATGAAAGTTTATGTAAGTTTGGGAAAAAGCAATGCAATCTTAATTCAAAATAAAATCAAGAAGTAATATCTAAGCGCCAATTTGGGAAAAACTACAAATGCACTATATTATGTTAAAAGACCATGTCACGAAACTTTTCAGAGGGGTTAGTCACTGTTGGAGTCGATCTTCTGTAGTGCTCACCACATTAACTAAATCACCACTACTAAAATACCGAGGGGAAAGAATAATCCACTGGTGGTTAATAGCAGGCAAGCGGACAGCGTGTAGAAATGAAATAACCAAACACACGTTAACACAAACTAGTGATGGCGGGATGAGATGAGAAAGCAGTTTAAAAGAACAACAGTCAAAACATTCCGAAAAATCTCAACAAAAATATGGAGATCAGCATAAGCAATATTATAGCACCCTTTTGAAAAAAAAATGGGATTAGTCACAAATATTAGTACCACTCAAATAAAACACCGTGTATCAAATAAATGAAAAGAAAATATATGTAAGCAAAATGCCAACAATAAATCAGGTATATCAGTGACTATACCATCAAGATGAATAAATATTTAATGTAAGATGAACGGGAAAAAGTAATACAACCTCAATTCAAAGCAAATCAAGAAGAAAAACTTTGTCATTAAACTTTATGTAAGTTGGGGGAGAAGTAATACAATCTTTATTCAAAATAACATCAAGAAGTAACACTTAACAGTCAATTTGGGGAAAACTACAAATGCACAATATAGTCTTAAAAGACCATGTCACGAAACTTTTCAGTGAGGTTAGTCACGGTTAGACTTCAGTAGTGCTCAACACATTAACTAAATCACCACTACTAAAATACCGAGGGGAAAAAATAATCCACTGGGAGTTAAAAGCAGGCAAGCGAATAGCGTGAAGAAATGAAATAACAAAACACGCGTGAACACAAGCTAGTAATGGCGGGATGAGATGAGAAAGCACTTTACAATATACAATAGTCAAAACATTCCGAAAAACTCAACAAAAATATGGAGTTCAGCATAAGTAATATTATCGCAGACTTTTCTTAAAAAAAGTGCGATTCATCACATATATTTCTAGTACTCAAGGAAAATACCGAGTATAAATACATATATGAAAATAAAATTATGTTATCCCCCTTGTTCGGATCCTTTCTCAGCAGCGCCACAGCTCCTCGGCTCACAGAGCTGGGAATTCTCCTGTTCTGTTGCCAGTTGCAGTAGACGTCCGCCAAGAGGCCTACGGAACAAGTTTGGCATCTTACGTAAAGTTCATAGAGCAGACCATCCAAACCAGGCGATTTACCCCTTGTGCAGCCAGTCATTGCCTCCCGTACTTCAGCGGCTCTTATCGGCTTTTCGCAACACTCCGTCTCAGTGACCGAGAGCCGCGGCAGTCCGTCGAGGTAGACACTAAAGTCCATCCCTCGATTGGACCCGCCGCTGCCCCCGAACAGCTGTGCAAAGTGTCGCTGAAAAGCTTCACACATTTGCCCGGCATCGATTAGCATGCGTTCGTCGTGGTCCACCAAAGACCGGATCGTGGCCTTGTTGCCACGACGCGCCTAACCCACTCGGGCCCATTGAACGGCTTTCGTCGCCTTGTGTCTGAGAGCACGCACCCTAGCCCTGACAACGCAGCCTTCGTGTTTTGCATTGATGAATTGTTCAAGGGCCAATTTCGCCGCAAGTACATCGGTCGCGATGCCTTTGCTAAGCGCCTCGTCTAATTTTCTAACTAGTTCTCCCACTGCTCTATATTTCTCTATTGCTAAAACCTTACTAAACCTAATGGACTTTTCAGAGCAAAAAAACACTTGTTGTTGACGATGGCCCCCGTCAACGCCCGCTTAACTTGTTCGCTAATCCGGTCTCTGTAGGCCTTGGGCGTTGGTAAGGACGCGTTTAGCTTCCAGTAGCCGGGTCCTCGTCTATGAAGCCTATCTAAGTCAAGCACACAGATCAAAATGTGTGGTCCGTGTAGCTGACTATCTTGAATTGTGGACAGCCTATGCTAGACCTATCTAATTCCCTATGAAGTACTCTCTCTAGATATGATCTGGATGACCCTATGCGATTTGTCCAAGTTCACATTGGCACATTCGGGAAATCCAATCGGTACCTGTCAGACAGTTCAAAACGCCTGAGCAGGTTGGTGAAGCTCTTGCACCCTCCTCCCCTATCCGCTAATCCCACACAGTCCCAACGTGCATCTGAGATCCCGTTCCAGTCGCCCACTAACACTAAAGAGCGGGACGTTCCAAGAAAGGTCTCCAGGCGCCGGAAGATATCAGGTCGCCCTGCTCCTGCCGGGGCATAGACGGCCACTAGCCTGAAAGCTTGCCCGTCTCCGCTGGTCAGGTCCAGCACCACCAACTTACCTCTGGGTCCAGGAAGATGGCCCGTATGGCGAGATCCAAACCTCTCCGAAAAAGCACAGCAACTCCTTCCCCCAATCCAGGACGGCTGGGAGATGCGTACACATTGTAGCCGCCAAAGATCGGTGCGAAAGCCCGTGCTTCGGAGATACTGGTTTCGCTGATGGCCACTACATCTATGTTTAGTGACCTGAGGTCATTGGGCAGGTGGCCCTGCTTCCATGACAACCCCAAGCCACGCGCATTTATGCTGCCTATTCTGAGTGAGGTCATGTTGAAATAGAGTGGAAAAGACGGCAAAGACCACTTGCGTTACTTCTCGTAGAGGAAGGATGGTTTCTCCATCCTTTTCACTTCTTCTGGCCTCCCCGGAAGGATGTCCTTATAAATCCTCCTGGAGAGTGCTTGTCGGAAGTCTACGAATTCTTTGGGTATTTTTGCTTTAGTGTCGTGTACGTTTTCTGTGTGATGCGAGTGATTTGTATGTGTGGAGGAGGTGTTAAATTTTGGGTTGTTGTGTAGTATTTTTCTGTGATGCTGGTGTTGTGTTGGATGTAGTGTAATAATTGTTTGTTCAAATTTAATGCTGTGTAGTGTGTATCGTTTTGGTTGTTTTGTTCTGTTTGCGTTTGTTGTGGGTTTGTTTCTGTTTCGCTTTTTGGTGACTTTTGAGGTGTTGGTGATGGTGGTGTTGGGGATAATGATGGTGATGGTGTTGATGTTTATGGTGATGGGGTTGGTGATGCTGGTGTGGATGGTGAAATATCTGTCCTAACCTTTTTGTTTGATAGTTTATTTGTTTCCCTCTGTATTTTATTTTTGGAGGGGGAAGGAAGAGGATTTTTTTTCTTTTTGGGTTTCTTTTTCTTTTTTTCTTTTGTCCTGATACCGTTTCCCACTCCTCGTCGTCACAATCTGTTTCCAGTTGCGATAGATCGGGGAGTGAAAAATCCTCCACAGGCGTTGGTTTTGGTTGTGGCGTGGTGGATGGTGTAGGCGCTGGTGCTAGTTCTGAAGCGTTGGGTGGTGGTGCTGTTGGTTTTGCTACTGTTGCTGGAGTTGTTGTTGTTACAGTTGCTTCTGTTGTTGCTGCTACAGTTGTTGCTGCCATTTCTGCTGATGGTAGTGTTGATGGTTGAGTCACTGGTGTGGGTAAGAGAGGTGGCCTCAACCTTTTAGCCTGAGGGCAGAAAGCCCATAGGTGGGTTCCTTCTCCAAACGACACACCTAGGCCTTCTGCCCTCGACGATTACGGGGAGGTGGCTGTGTCAGTGAGGTCTATTACCTCTGGGATCTCCTCAATGCTTCTTTGGTCCGCTTGGACCAGGAGCTCCATCCCAGATCCGGACCAGTTCTCCTGCTTTTCTTTCGCTATTTCGATTATCTTGGTGTTGGCCTCGATGCCGGGGAGGACGGCAGCCATTAGCCAGGGAATTTCGATGGCCGGTGGAATGTGGGTCACCCTGATCTTTAAGAGTCTCTGGTCACAATAGTTTGGGACGAGTGTGAAGTCGTCACTTCTTAATGGGGCCATGGAGTGTTCTCTGGCCTCCTGTGGCTTTTCAAAGAACACGTCCATGGTTCCATATTTCTGCCCACGTCTGATGTGGGTTTTTTTACCCACACATGTCCCAAAGCTTTTTGGATTCGGGACTCGGATGCCAGTTCCACTCGGCGCGATTTTATGTTGATCGTCCGATAAGACACGGTGCATAGGCGCCGATGCTCCATTTTATTAGGTGGGGGTGGGGCTTATCCTGTACCCATCTTTCTTTACCATTCTTTTGGCTTCTTCTAATTCCTCTTGAGTTACCTGGATTGCTTCGCACTTTTTTGCTACTCTGGCAAAAGACAGGGTTTTCTTATTCTCATTGTTGCTGCTGTTGTTATCGTTATTTTTGTTATTGTTAATTTTAGTTTCAGTTGTGGTGGTGGTGGCGTCAGTGGTGTTCGGTGTGGAAGAGTTCATTTTGGGTGAATTCATTTCGATATCACGAGATAATTTATTTTTTTCTTTTTGTTTCTGTTGTCGCTGTGGTGGTGGTCGCGATGGCGGCTGCAACACCTGCAGTCATTGGTAATGGCGGGAAATGAATGTATGCCTGAGACAAATTTAAAATATTGCTACTGCTTATATTTTTAGTGTTGGCAAACGTAATAATATTTACAATGGTGGTGTCGGTGTGAGGTGTTAGTTTGTGAGGAAGGCTCTCAGCTACTGGGTTCAGCTGTGAGTCGGCCATGATTTTTCAAAGAAATGTGGTTTTTTTTATATTTATAAAAGGTTAAATATTGGACTCAAGGCCCCAATTGTTTTGAGAGTCCATTTCGGAAAACAATGTATGTGCACTTATGTACAATTAACAATACAAATTTTCCATAAATGGCAATTTTAAACAACTGAAATTAACAAACCTTTGCCGAGCTCACGATAATACGATTTACTACGTAGGTCGCCAATAATAATAATAATAATAATAATAATAATAAAAGGGAAGAAAACGCACATGGTGGGTATATATCATTATGGAATCGCTCCCGTAAGTTTTTGATTTTTACTTATTTAAAACAACTGTGATAGAATAATTCTTATTACAAATGACGTATAAGATTACAGTTTTGACTCTCAGCAAGCGACAACGCATCACGTTACGGCATAGGGCCCCAATATTTAATATTTAATTTTGGATCAGAAATGTTATAGTCGAAAAGGAGAAAAATGGCTAAGTGAACAGGTAATAATTTCACCACCAACACCACTACCACGCCAAAACCTCTAGTCAAGTTACCTCAACTTCTATTTCTACTTCAACTTCAACACCATCACTACAGTACTACGATCACATCACCACCACCACTATCTCATTATCGATACAGCCGCTATTCTCTCCCACTACCTCCTGCTAAGACAGGCATCGTAGTATTCCCACTAAAAGAGGAAGGCATCAAAAGATATAAATAGACTGATTTGATGACCCGGTCAAAACATTAAAAAACCAAAAATCAAAATCAAAACAGCACAGCAGCAACGAAAAAGGTAAAGAAAAGAAAAAAGAAAAGAAAAACAAACAGACAGACAGACAATAAAAAAAAACTAAGTCAGACATTCAAACAATACATTACAATGAAACTTATGCTTATTCTTTTTTGGGGAATTTTTACCTATTTGTTTGTTTGTTTATTTATGTTCGTCTACAGCGTGATAGTGCCACACTAAAATCACCGGTGGTGATGAAATCACCGGTGGTTATGTAACCATACATTCACCAATCCTCGATAAGAGTGTTTAAATGTCGAACATAAACAGTTCGAATAACGGTGAAGTGGAGACTGGAATGACATGTGACAGACTCTCACCCAGCAGGTGCTCCCTGGCTAAGCAGCAAGGACCTGGCTGTCAACCAAATACTGTTGGTGTCGGAGGAAGATAAAGACAGAAAGCGACAAGAACCAACTGGACGAAATAATTGAATAGAACTGTTATGCAATGTTACCTGAAGCGTAACCCCAAGGAAAAAGGCTATAGGAAACGGATGCATAACATCTAGAACGAGATTGGTCTATTTAAATTAGATGAACAAAAATTGGCCCGGCAGGCTCGGGTAATAGGAAGTAATGTGTGGATAAGCGAGCTGGAACTGGAGGAACTGAGCAGAGGGATTAGGTTGGAAATAGAGATTGGAGTATGCCAGGCAAACGAGCCAGTGGGAAATGAAGGTGAAGAGGTTGAGAGAACGAAGGAACCATCCAAACCAGACAATGATCTGAATGCTGAAATAAAAAATACCTGGAACAAAGATACGGCTATTAAGGAGATGAATGCTGACGGGCTAGGACAAGATTTGGTTGATATCCTAAACTTAGGGGTAGATGAAATGAACAATGATAGTGGGAAACCTATGGACCTAAGATTTGTAGACAGGAAAACGTTAAAAGAAACAACAGCTAAGGTAAACAATGTCATCCCATACCTTGAGGCGAGGAGCCTTCACCAGTGCAACAATATCCTCAAAGCAACAGCAAATGCGGTGAGGAAATGACTTGGCATAAAAGCGAGAGGAAACAAAAAACAGGAAAGATCAGAACCTTGGTGGAAGAAACGACTGAATGGTCAAATCAAGGAAATGAGAAAAGACATTGGAAAGCTTGTGTCCCTACTGAATGGGACACTATAAAATATAGACACTAAAAATAGACTGGAAATAAAGTACAAAATTAGGAGGAAAAAGCTAAATATTATCATAGAGGAACTGAAGCAATGCATTGTAGCAAAGAGTGCAAAGATTAGGCGGTATGAGAGCAGAGTCAGTCAGTATAGACAGAACCGCATGTTTGATAACAACCAGAAGATGTTGTTTGGACAGCTTGAAGGGAAAGAAAGAGGCAACGACTTGATCCCTGAAGCGGAACAGAATGAGACATTCTGGAGAGGAATATGGGAGAAGGATGTTGGACATAATGATCAGGCAGTGTGGATTGAGACAGTATAAAAGGAGATTAATGAACAAGCACACCAACAAACTGATTTAAGTATCACAGTTGAAATTCTTAAAGGGCAGGCCAGAAAACTAACCAACTGGAAATCACCAGGCCCAGATGGTGTGCAGGGGTATTGGATTAAAAATATAACATCCTTCCACCCGAAACTGACAACCATGTTCAATGACTGCTTAATGTCAGCTGAGGTAGCAGAGTGGTTGACAAAAGGTACCACAGTTCTGGTAGTGAAAGACCGAATCAAGGGTAATGATGTTACCAACTATAGACCTATCACATGTCTGTTCGTAATGTGGAAACTGTTAACAAGCATTATGTCTGAGGAAATCTACCATCACCTCCACATAAACAACTTGTTACAGGACGAACAGAAAGGATGCCGAAAGAAGTCCCGCGATACAAAAGACCAGTTACTTATTGATAAGATGGTAATAAGGAATTGCAAGAGGAGACACACTGATCTTGCCATGGGATGGATAGATTACAATAACCAAAAGCCTAGAGATCTTCAAGGTGGCAGATAACATCAGACAGTTGTTGAGCAAACGTATGAAGTCCTGGGAAACAGAGTTAACGGGTGCAGAATCATTGGGAGGCGTGAACATCAAGAGAGGTATCTTCCAGGGAGATAGTTTGTCCTCTCTGTTGTTTGTCTTGCCCTCATACCCCTGATCATTATACTACGAAAAGGAAGAGCAGGATACAAGTTGGGAAAAGGAGAGCTTACCATCAACTACCTCCTCTTCATGGACGATCTTAAACTCTTTGGGAAGAGTGAGAAGGAGTTGGGTGTGCTTGTTGACACTGTCTGTATTTTCAGAAATGATATATGTATGCAATTTGGTATTAATAAGGGTGGAGTCCTAGTGATGAAGAGAAGTAAATTGAGTGAAGCAACGGAATCCAGGTACCAACAGGTGAGATGATAAAGGAAATTGACACTGAAGAAGGATACACATATTTAGGTGTTCTGGAGGCAGATGACATCAAGAACAAAGCAATGAAGGAATTGATAAGATCTGAGTACATTAGGAGAGTAAGGAGCGTATTAAAATCAAATCTAAATAGTAGGAATGTCATAACTGCGGTAAATTCCCGAGCTGTGTCTATTATTAGGTACAGTGCGGGAATTCTGAAATGGAATGTTGCTGAACAAAAAGAAATGGATAGGAAGACTAGGAAGCTATTGACTATCTACAACATGTTCCACAAGAGGAGTGATGTCGATAGACTCTACTTAAGGAGATATGAAGGTGGAAGTGGTCTTATCAGCATAGAGGACTGTGTTCAGATGGAGAAAACAACCTGTACAAATACGTGACTGACAGTAGGGAGCCAATGCTCAGAATTGTACTGATGGAGAGGACAATAAATAGACCAGGAGATGTCCAAGGAGGAAATAACAACAAGGAGAAAGAGCAACCTTCATGAAAAATCCCTTCGTAGTACCTTCTTTGAGAAAACTGAATTTAGAGATCCACAGACATGGAACCCCGTTTTTTGGAACACTTCAAAAGGCATGCTTGCTGGGAACAGCAAGAGCCCTCCGATACGTCCTGAATATCTGAGGCTGCAGGTAGCGGCTTGATATTCATTTCAACAAACTTTCCAGTTAAATAACATCAACGACTGAGACTCAAAGAATAATAATAATAATTATTATTATTATTATTATTTGTGTGGAAGTATACACGTTGCAGGAAATTTTGCTCCCTGAAGTTTGTGATTGTTGAACAATTATTATTGTGAACTCATTGTAAAAATGTATACTGTTTTGAGTTTAAACACACCCCACTTGTCTTGAGGTAGACGAAATTTGTCGGTATTTAGCCCTTCGGGGCTAAATTCGAATTTGAACTTTGCATTTGGCAAATATGCCGACAAAAAAAAGAAAAAATGGCATCAATTAAAAAATCTGTTTCTTTACCTTGTCTTCCCCAAAAACTTCGTTCTTCACCAAGCTATCTTTCTCTACCTTGGCTTCCCTTAAAACTTCGTTCTTCACCAAGCTATCTTTCTCTACCTTGTCTTCCCTCAAAACTTCGTTCTTCACCAAGCTATCTTTCTCTACCTTGTCTTCCCTCAAAACTTCGTTCTTCACCAAGCTTTCTTTCTCTACCTTGTCTTCCCTCAAAACTTCGTTCTTCACCAAGCTAACTTTCTCTACCTTGTCTTCCCTCAAAACATCGTTCTTCATCAAGCTATCTTTCTCTACCTTGTCTTCCCTCAAAACTTCGTTCTTCACCAAGCTATCTTTCTCTACCTTGTCTTCCCTCAAAACTTCGTTCTTCACCAAGCTATCTTTCTCTACCTTGTCTTCCCTCAAAACTTCGTTCTTCACCAAGCTATCTTTCTCTACCTTTTTTTCCCCCAAAACTTCGTTCTTCACCAAACTATCTTTCTCTACCTTGTCTTCCCTCAAAACTTCGTTCTTCACCAAGCTATCGTTTTCTACCTTGTCTTCCCTCAAAACTCCGTTCTTCATCAAGCTATCGTTCTCTACTTTGTCTTCCCTCAAAACGTCGTTCTTCACCAAGCTATCTTTCCCTACCTTGTCTTCCCTCAACACTTCGTTCGTTCTTCACCAAGCTATCTTTCTCTACCTTGTCTTCCCCCAAAACTACGTTCTTCACAAGCTATCTTTCTCTACCTTGTCTTCCCTCAAAACTTCGTTCTTCACCAAGCTATCTTTCTCTACCTTGTCTTCCCTCAAAATTTCGTTCTTCACCAAGCTATCTTTCTCTACCTTGTCTTCCCTCAAAACTTCGTTCTTCACCAAGCTATCTTTCTCTACCTTGTCTTCCCTCAAAACTTCGTTCTTCACCAAGCTAACTTTCTCTACCTTGTCTTCCCTCAAAACTTCGTTCTTCATCAAGCTATCTTTCTCTACCTTGTCTTCCCTCAAAACTTCGTTCTTCACCAAGCTATCTTTCTCTACCTTGTCTTCCCTCAAAACTTCGTTCTTCACCAAGCTATCTTTCTCTACCTTGTCTTCCCTCAAATCTTCGTTCTTCACCAAGCTAACTTTCTCTACCTTGTCTTCGCTCAAAACTTCGTTCTTCATCAAGCTATCTTTCTCTACCTTGTCTTCCCTCAAAACTTCGTTCTTCACCAAGCTATATTTCTCTACCTTTTTTTCCCCCAAAACTTCGTTCTTCACCAAACTATCTTTCTCTACCTTGTCTTCCCTCAAAACTTCGTTCTTCACCAAGCTATCTTTCTCTACCTTGTCTTCCCTCAAAACTCCGTTCTTCATCAAGCTATCGTTCTCTACTTTGTCTTCCCTCAAAACGTCGTTCTTCACCAAGCTATCTTTCTCTACCTTGTCTTCCCTCAAAACGTCGTTCGTTCTTCTCCAAGCTATCTTTCTTTACCTTGTCTTCCCCCAAAACTTCGTTCTTCACAAGCTATCCTTCTCTACCTTGTCTTCCCTCAAAACTTCGTTCTTGATCAAGCTATCTTTCTCTACCTTGTCTTCCCTCAAAACTTCGTTCTTCATCAAGCTATCTTTCTCTACCTTGTCTTCCCTCAAAACTTCGTTCTTCACCAAGATATCTTTCTCTACCTTGTCTTCCCTCAAAACTTCGTTCTTCACCAAGCTATCTTACTCTACCTTGTCTTCCCTCAAAACTACGTTCTTCACCAAGCTAACTTTCTCTACCTTGTCTTTCCTCAAAACTTCGTTCTTCATCAAGCTATCTTTCTCTACCTTGTCTTCCCTCAAAACTTCGTTCTTCACCAAGCTATCTTTCTCTACCTTGTCTTCCCTCAAAACTTCGTTCTTCACCAAGCTATCTTTCTCTACCTTTTTTCCCCCCAAAACTTCGTTCTTCACCAAACTATCTTTCTCTACCTTGTCTTCCCTCAAAACTTCGTTCTTCACCAAGCTATCTTTCTCTACCTTGTCTTCCCTCAAAACTCCGTTCTTCATCAAGCTATCGTTCTCTACTTTGTCTTCCCTCAAAACGTCGTTCTTCACCTAGCTATCTTTCTCTACCTTGTCTTCCCTCAAAACGTCGTTCGTTCTTCACCAAGCTATCTTTCTCTACCTTGTCTTCCCCCAAAACTTCGTTCTTCACAAGCTATCCTTCTCTACCTTGTCTTCCCTCAAAACTTCGTTCTTGATCAAGCTATCTTTCTCTACCGTGTCTTCCCTCAAAACTTTGTTCTTCACCAAGCTATCTTTCTCTACCTTGTCTTCCCTCAAAATTTCGTTCTTCACCAAGCTATCTTTCTCTTCCTTGTCTTCCCTCAAAACTTCGTTCTTCACCAAGCTATCTTTCTCTACCTTGTCTTCCCCCAAAACATCGTTCTTCACCAAGCTATCTTTCTTCACCTTGTCTTCCCTCAAAACTTCGTTATTCACCAAGCTATCTTTCTCTACCTTGTCTTCCCTCAACACTTCGTTCGTTCTTCACCAAGCTATCTCTCTCTACCTTGTCTTCCGCCAAAACTACGTTCTTCACAAGCTATCTTTCTCTACATTGTCTTCCCTCAAAACTTCGTTCTTCACCAAGCTATCTTTCTCTACCTTGTCTTCCCTCAAAATTTCGTTCTTCACCAAGCTATCTTTCTCTACCTTGTCTTCCCTCAAAACTTCGTTCTTCACCAAGCTATCTTTCTCTACCTTGTCTTCCCTCAAAACTTCGTTCTTCACCAAGCTAACTTTCTCTACCTTGTCTTCCCTCAAAACTTCGTTCTTCATCAAGCTATCTTTCTCTACCTTGTCTTCCCTCAAAACTTCGTTCTTCACCAAGCTATCTTTCTCTACCTTGTCTTCCCTCAAAACTTCGTTCTTCACCAAGCTATCTTTCTCTACCTTGTCTTCCCTCAAAACTTCGTTCTTCACCAAGCTATCTTTCTCTACCTTGTCTTCCCTCAAAACTTCGTTCTTCACCAAGCTATCTTTCTCTACCTTTTTTCCCCCCAAAACTTCGTTCTTCACCAAACTATCTTTCTCTACCTTGTCTTCCCTCAAAACTTCGTTCTTCACCAAGCTATCTTTCTCTACCTTGTCTTCCCTCAAAACTCCGTTCTTCATCAAGCTATCGTTCTCTACTTTGTCTTCCCTCAAAACGTCGTTCTTCACCTAGCTATCTTTCTCTACCTTGTCTTCCCTCAAAACGTCGTTCGTTCTTCACCAAGCTATCTTTCTCTACCTTGTCTTCCCCCAAAACTTCGTTCTTCACAAGCTATCCTTCTCGACCTTGTCTTCCCTCAAAACTTCGTTCTTGATCAAGCTATCTTTCTCTACCGTGTCTTCCCTCAAAACTTTGTTCTTCACCAAGCTATCTTTCTCTACCTTGTCTTCCCTCAAAACTTCGTTCTTCACCAAGCTATCTTTCTCTACCTTGTCTTCCCTCAAAACTTCGTTCTTCACCAAGCTATCTTTCTCTAGCTTGTCTTCCCCCAAAACATCGTTCTTCACCAAGCTATCTTTCTTCACCTTGTCTTCCCTCAAAACTTCGTTATTCACCAAGCTATCTTTCTCTACCTTGTCTTCCCTCAAAACGTCGTTCTTCACCAAGCTATCTTTCTCTACCTTGTCTTCCCTCAACACTTCGTTCGTTCTTCACCAAGCTATCTTTCTCTACCTTGTCTTCCCCCAAAACTACGTTCTTCACAAGCTATCTTTCTCTACCTTGTCTTCCCTCAAAACTTCGTTCTTCACCAAGCTATCTTTCTCTACCTTGTCTTCCCTCAAAATGTCGTTCTTCACCAAGCTATCTTTCTCTACCTTGTCTTCCCTCATAACTTCGTTCTTCACCAAGCTATCTTTCTCTACCTTGTCTTCCCTCAAAACTTCGTTCTTCACCAAGCTAACTTTCTCTACCTTGTCTTCCCTCAAAACTTCGTTCTTCATCAAGCTATCTTTCTCTACCTTGTCTTCCCTCAAAACTTCGTTCTTCACCAAGCTATCTTTCTCTACCTTGTCTTCCCTCAAAACTTCGTTCTTCACCAAGCTATCTTTCTCTACCTTGTCTTCCCTCAAAACTTCGTTCTTCACCAAGCTAACTTTCTCTACCTTGTCTTCCCTCAAAACTTCGTTCTTCATCAAGCTATCTTTCTCTACCTTGTCTTCCCTCAAAACTTCGTTCTTCACCAAGCTATATTTCTCTACCTTTTTTTCCCCCAAAACTTCGTTCTTCACAAAACTATCTTTCTCTACCTTGTCTTCCCTCAAAACTTCGTTCTTCACCAAGCTATCTTTCTCTACCTTGTCTTCCCTCAAAACTCCGTTCTTCATCAAGCTATCGTTCTCTACTTTGTCTTCCCTCAAAACGTCGTTCTTCACCTAGCTATCTTTCTCTACCTTGTCTTCCCTCAAAACGTCGTTCGTTCTTCACCAAGCTATCTTTCTTTACCTTGTCTTCCCCCAAACCTTCGTTCTTCACAAGTTATCCTTCTCTACCTTGTCTTCCCTCAAAATTTCGTTCTTGATCAAGCTATCTTTCTCTCCCTTGTCTTCCCTCAAAACTTCGTTCTTCACCAAGCTAACTTTCTCTACCTTGTCTTCCCTCAAAACTTCGTTCTTCACCAAGCTATCTTTCTCTACCTTGTCTTCCCTCAAAATTTCGTTCTTCACCAAGCTATCTTTCTCTACCTTGTCTTCCCTCAAAACTTCGTTCTTCACCAAGCTATCTTTCTCTACCTTGTCTTCCCTCAAAACTTCGTTCTTCACCAAGCTAACTTTCTCTACCTTGTCTTCCCTCAAAACTTCGTTCTTCATCAAGCTATCTTTCTCTACCTTGTCTTCCCTCAAAACTTCGTTCTTCACCAAGCTATCTTTCTCTACCTTGTCTTCCCTCAAAACTTCGTTCTTCACCAAGCTATCTTTCTCTACCTTGTCTTCCCTCAAATCTTCGTTCTTCACCAAGCTAACTTTCTCTACCTTGTCTTCGCTCAAAACTTCGTTCTTCATCAAGCTATCTTTCTCTACCTTGTCTTCCCTCAAAACTTCGTTCTTCACCAAGCTATATTTCTCTACCTTTTTTTCCCCCAAAACTTCGTTCTTCACCAAACTATCTTTCTCTACCTTGTCTTCCCTCAAAACTTCGTTCTTCACCAAGCTATCTTTCTCTACCTTGTCTTCCCTCAAAACTCCGTTCTTCATCAAGCTATCGTTCTCTACTTTGTCTTCCCTCAAAACGTCGTTCTTCACCAAGCTATCTTTCTCTACCTTGTCTTCCCTCAAAACGTCGTTCGTTCTTCTCCAAGCTATCTTTCTTTACCTTGTCTTCCCCCAAAACTTCGTTCTTCACAAGCTATCCTTCTCTACCTTGTCTTCCCTCAAAACTTCGTTCTTGATCAAGCTATCTTTCTCTACCTTGTCTTCCCTCAAAACTTCGTTCTTCATCAAGCTATCTTTCTCTACCTTGTCTTCCCTCAAAACTTCGTTCTTCACCAAGATATCTTTCTCTACCTTGTCTTCCCTCAAAACTTCGTTCTTCACCAAGCTATCTTACTCTACCTTGTCTTCCCTCAAAACTACGTTCTTCACCAAGCTAACTTTCTCTACCTTGTCTTTCCTCAAAACTTCGTTCTTCATCAAGCTATCTTTCTCTACCTTGTCTTCCCTCAAAACTTCGTTCTTCACCAAGCTATCTTTCTCTACCTTGTCTTCCCTCAAAACTTCGTTCTTCACCAAGCTATCTTTCTCTACCTTTTTTCCCCCCAAAACTTCGTTCTTCACCAAACTATCTTTCTCTACCTTGTCTTCCCTCAAAACTTCGTTCTTCACCAAGCTATCTTTCTCTACCTTGTCTTCCCTCAAAACTCCGTTCTTCATCAAGCTATCGTTCTCTACTTTGTCTTCCCTCAAAACGTCGTTCTTCACCTAGCTATCTTTCTCTACCTTGTCTTCCCTCAAAACGTCGTTCGTTCTTCACCAAGCTATCTTTCTCTACATTGTCTTCCCCCAAAACTTCGTTCTTCACAAGCTATCCTTCTCTACCTTGTCTTCCCTCAAAACTTCGTTCTTGATCAAGCTATCTTTCTCTACCGTGTCTTCCCTCAAAACTTTGTTCTTCACCAAGCTATCTTTCTCTACCTTGTCTTCCCTCAAAACTTCGTTCTTCACCAAGCTATCTTTCTCTACCTTGTCTTCCCTCAAAACTTCGTTCTTCACCAAGCTATCTTTCTCTAGCTTGTCTTCCCCCAAAACATCGTTCTTCACCAAGCTATCTTTCTTCACCTTGTCTTCCCTCAAAACTTCGTTATTCACCAAGCTATCTTTCTCTACCTTGTCTTCCCTCAAAACGTCGTTCTTCACCAAGCTATCTTTCTCTACCTTGTCTTCCCTCAACACTTCGTTCGTTCTTCACCAAGCTATCTTTCTCTACCTTGTCTTCCCCCAAAACTACGTTCTTCACAAGCTATCTTTCTCTACCTTGTCTTCCCTCAAAACTTCGTTCTTCACCAAGCTATCTTTCTCTACCTTGTCTTCCCTCAAAATGTCGTTCTTCACCAAGCTATCTTTCTCTACCTTGTCTTCCCTCATAACTTCGTTCTTCACCAAGCTATCTTTCTCTACCTTGTCTTCCCTCAAAACTTCGTTCTTCACCAAGCTAACTTTCTCTACCTTGTCTTCCCTCAAAACTTCGTTCTTCATCAAGCTATCTTTCTCTACCTTGTCTTCCCTCAAAACTTCGTTCTTCACCAAGCTATCTTTCTCTACCTTGTCTTCCCTCAAAACTTCGTTCTTCACCAAGCTATCTTTCTCTACCTTGTCTTCCCTCAAAACTTCGTTCTTCACCAAGCTAACTTTCTCTACCTTGTCTTCCCTCAAAACTTCGTTCTTCATCAAGCTATCTTTCTCTACCTTGTCTTCCCTCAAAACTTCGTTCTTCACCAAGCTATATTTCTCTACCTTTTTTTCCCCCAAAACTTCGTTCTTCACAAAACTATCTTTCTCTACCTTGTCTTCCCTCAAAACTTCGTTCTTCACCAAGCTATCTTTCTCTACCTTGTCTTCCCTCAAAACTCCGTTCTTCATCAAGCTATCGTTCTCTACTTTGTCTTCCCTCAAAACGTCGTTCTTCACCTAGCTATCTTTCTCTACCTTGTCTTCCCTCAAAACGTCGTTCGTTCTTCACCAAGCTATCTTTCTTTACCTTGTCTTCCCCCAAACCTTCGTTCTTCACAAGTTATCCTTCTCTACCTTGTCTTCCCTCAAAATTTCGTTCTTGATCAAGCTATCTTTCTCTCCCTTGTCTTCCCTCAAAACTTCGTTCTTCACCAAGCTAACTTTCTCTACCTTGTCTTCCCTCAAAACTTCGTTCTTCACCAAGCTATCTTTCTCTACCTTGTCTTCCCTCAAAATTTCGTTCTTCACCAAGCTATCTTTCTCTACCTTGTCTTCCCTCAAAACTTCGTTCTTCACCAAGCTATCTTTCTCTACCTTGTCTTCCCTCAAAACTTCGTTCTTCACCAAGCTAACTTTCTCTACCTTGTCTTCCCTCAAAACTTCGTTCTTCATCAAGCTATCTTTCTCTACCTTGTCTTCCCTCAAAACTTCGTTCTTCACCAAGCTATCTTTCTCTACCTTGTCTTCCCTCAAAACTTCGTTCTTCACCAAGCTATCTTTCTCTACCTTGTCTTCCCTCAAATCTTCGTTCTTCACCAAGCTAACTTTCTCTACCTTGTCTTCGCTCAAAACTTCGTTCTTCATCAAGCTATCTTTCTCTACCTTGTCTTCCCTCAAAACTTCGTTCTTCACCAAGCTATATTTCTCTACCTTTTTTTCCCCCAAAACTTCGTTCTTCACCAAACTATCTTTCTCTACCTTGTCTTCCCTCAAAACTTCGTTCTTCACCAAGCTATCTTTCTCTACCTTGTCTTCCCTCAAAACTCCGTTCTTCATCAAGCTATCGTTCTCTACTTTGTCTTCCCTCAAAACGTCGTTCTTCACCAAGCTATCTTTCTCTACCTTGTCTTCCCTCAAAACGTCGTTCGTTCTTCTCCAAGCTATCTTTCTTTACCTTGTCTTCCCCCAAAACTTCGTTCTTCACAAGCTATCCTTCTCTACCTTGTCTTCCCTCAAAACTTCGTTCTTGATCAAGCTATCTTTCTCTACCTTGTCTTCCCTCAAAACTTCGTTCTTCATCAAGCTATCTTTCTCTACCTTGTCTTCCCTCAAAACTTCGTTCTTCACCAAGATATCTTTCTCTACCTTGTCTTCCCTCAAAACTTCGTTCTTCACCAAGCTATCTTACTCTACCTTGTCTTCCCTCAAAACTACGTTCTTCACCAAGCTAACTTTCTCTACCTTGTCTTTCCTCAAAACTTCGTTCTTCATCAAGCTATCTTTCTCTACCTTGTCTTCCCTCAAAACTTCGTTCTTCACCAAGCTATCTTTCTCTACCTTGTCTTCCCTCAAAACTTCGTTCTTCACCAAGCTATCTTTCTCTACCTTTTTTCCCCCCAAAACTTCGTTCTTCACCAAACTATCTTTCTCTACCTTGTCTTCCCTCAAAACTTCGTTCTTCACCAAGCTATCTTTCTCTACCTTGTCTTCCCTCAAAACTCCGTTCTTCATCAAGCTATCGTTCTCTACTTTGTCTTCCCTCAAAACGTCGTTCTTCACCTAGCTATCTTTCTCTACCTTGTCTTCCCTCAAAACGTCGTTCGTTCTTCACCAAGCTATCTTTCTCTACCTTGTCTTCCCCCAAAACTTCGTTCTTCACAAGCTATCCTTCTCTACCTTGTCTTCCCTCAAAACTTCGTTCTTGATCAAGCTATCTTTCTCTACCGTGTCTTCCCTCAAAACTTTGTTCTTCACCAAGCTATCTTTCTCTACCTTGTCTTCCCTCAAAATTTCGTTCTTCACCAAGCTATCTTTCTCTTCCTTGTCTTCCCTCAAAACTTCGTTCTTCACCAAGCTATCTTTCTCTACCTTGTCTTCCCCCAAAACATCGTTCTTCACCAAGCTATCTTTCTTCACCTTGTCTTCCCTCAAAACTTCGTTATTCACCAAGCTATCTTTCTCTACCTTGTCTTCCCTCAACACTTCGTTCGTTCTTCACCAAGCTATCTCTCTCTACCTTGTCTTCCGCCAAAACTACGTTCTTCACAAGCTATCTTTCTCTACATTGTCTTCCCTCAAAACTTCGTTCTTCACCAAGCTATCTTTCTCTACCTTGTCTTCCCTCAAAATTTCGTTCTTCACCAAGCTATCTTTCTCTACCTTGTCTTCCCTCAAAACTTCGTTCTTCACCAAGCTATCTTTCTCTACCTTGTCTTCCCTCAAAACTTCGTTCTTCACCAAGCTAACTTTCTCTACCTTGTCTTCCCTCAAAACTTCGTTCTTCATCAAGCTATCTTTCTCTACCTTGTCTTCCCTCAAAACTTCGTTCTTCACCAAGCTATCTTTCTCTACCTTGTCTTCCCTCAAAACTTCGTTCTTCACCAAGCTATCTTTCTCTACCTTGTCTTCCCTCAAAACTTCGTTCTTCACCAAGCTATCTTTCTCTACCTTGTCTTCCCTCAAAACTTCGTTCTTCACCAAGCTATCTTTCTCTACCTTTTTTCCCCCCAAAACTTCGTTCTTCACCAAACTATCTTTCTCTACCTTGTCTTCCCTCAAAACTTCGTTCTTCACCAAGCTATCTTTCTCTACCTTGTCTTCCCTCAAAACTCCGTTCTTCATCAAGCTATCGTTCTCTACTTTGTCTTCCCTCAAAACGTCGTTCTTCACCTAGCTATCTTTCTCTACCTTGTCTTCCCTCAAAACGTCGTTCGTTCTTCACCAAGCTATCTTTCTCTACCTTGTCTTCCCCCAAAACTTCGTTCTTCACAAGCTATCCTTCTCGACCTTGTCTTCCCTCAAAACTTCGTTCTTGATCAAGCTATCTTTCTCTACAGTGTCTTCCCTCAAAACTTTGTTCTTCACCAAGCTATCTTTCTCTACCTTGTCTTCCCTCAAAACTTCGTTCTTCACCAAGCTATCTTTCTCTACCTTGTCTTCCCTCAAAACTTCGTTCTTCACCAAGCTATCTTTCTCTAGCTTGTCTTCCCCCAAAACATCGTTCTTCACCAAGCTATCTTTCTTCACCTTGTCTTCCCTCAAAACTTCGTTATTCACCAAGCTATCTTTCTCTACCTTGTCTTCCCTCAAAACGTCGTTCTTCACCAAGCTATCTTTCTCTACCTTGTCTTCCCTCAACACTTCGTTCGTTCTTCACCAAGCTATCTTTCTCTACCTTGTCTTCCCCCAAAACTACGTTCTTCACAAGCTATCTTTCTCTACCTTGTCTTCCCTCAAAACTTCGTTCTTCACCAAGCTATCTTTCTCTACCTTGTCTTCCCTCAAAATTTCGTTCTTCACCAAGCTATCTTTCTCTACCTTGTCTTCCCTCATAACTTCGTTCTTCACCAAGCTATCTTTCTCTACCTTGTCTTCCCTCAAAACTTCGTTCTTCACCAAGCTAACTTTCTCTACCTTGTCTTCCCTCAAAACTTCGTTCTTCATCAAGCTATCTTTCTCTACCTTGTCTTCCCTCAAAACTTCGTTCTTCACCAAGCTATCTTTCTCTACCTTGTCTTCCCTCAAAACTTCGTTCTTCACCAAGCTATCTTTCTCTACCTTGTCTTCCCTCAAAACTTCGTTCTTCACCAAGCTAACTTTCTCTACCTTGTCTTCCCTCAAAACTTCGTTCTTCATCAAGCTATCTTTCTCTACCTTGTCTTCCCTCAAAACTTCGTTCTTCACCAAGCTATATTTCTCTACCTTTTTTTCCCCCAAAACTTCGTTCTTCACAAAACTATCTTTCTCTACCTTGTCTTCCCTCAAAACTTCGTTCTTCACCAAGCTATCTTTCTCTACCTTGTCTTCCCTCAAAACTCCGTTCTTCATCAAGCTATCGTTCTCTACTTTGTCTTCCCTCAAAACGTCGTTCTTCACCTAGCTATCTTTCTCTACCTTGTCTTCCCTCAAAACGTCGTTCGTTCTTCACCAAGCTATCTTTCTTTACCTTGTCTTCCCCCAAACCTTCGTTCTTCACAAGTTATCCTTCTCTACCTTGTCTTCCCTCAAAATTTCGTTCTTGATCAAGCTATCTTTCTCTCCCTTGTCTTCCCTCAAAACTTCGTTCTTCACCAAGCTAACTTTCTCTACCTTGTCTTCCCTCAAAACTTCGTTCTTCATCAAGCTATCTTTCTCTACCTTGTCTTCCCTCAAAACTTCGTTCTTCACCAAGCTATCTTTCTCTACCTTGTCTTCCCTCAAAACTTCGTTCTTCACCAAGCTATCTTTCTCTACCTTTTTTCCCCCCAAAACTTCGTTCTTCACCAAACTATCTTTCTCTACCTTGTCTTCCCTCAAAACTTCGTTCTTCACCAAGCTATCTTTCTCTACCTTGTCTTCCCTCAAAACTCCGTTCTTCATCAAGCTATCGTTCTCTACTTTGTCTTCCCTCAAAACGTCGTTCTTCACCTAGCTATCTTTCTCTACCTTGTCTTCCCTCAAAACGTCGTTCGTTCTTCACCAAGCTATCTTTCTCTACCTTGTCTTCCCCCAAAACTTCGTTCTTCACAAGCTATCCTTCTCTACCTTGTCTTCCCTCAAAACTTCGTTCTTGATCAAGCTATCTTTCTCTACCTTGTCTTCCCTCAAAACTTTGTTCTTCACCAAGCTATCTTTCTCTACCTTGTCTTCCCTCAAAACTTCGTTTTTCACCAAGCTATCTTTCTCTACCTTGTCTTCCCTCAAAACTTCGTTCTTCACCAAGCTATCTTTCTCTACCTTGTCTTCCCCCAAAACATCGTTCTTCACCAAGCTATCTTTCTTTACCTTGTCTCCCCTCAAAACTTCGTTATTCACCAAGCTATCTTTCTCTACCTTGTCTTCCCTCAAAACTTCGTTCTTCACCAAGCTATCTTTCTCTACCTTGTCTTCCCTCAAAACTTCGTTCTTCACCAAGCTATATTTCTCTACCTTGTCTTCCCCCAGAACATCGTTCTTCACCAATCTATCTTTCTCTACCTTGTCTTCCCTCAAAACTTCGTTATTCACCAAGCTATCTTTCTCTACCTTGCCTTCCTGCAAAACTTCGTTCTTCATCAAGCTATCTTTCTCTACTTTGTCTTCCCTCAAAACATCGTTCGTTCTTTATCAAGCTATCTTTCTCTACCTTGTCTTCCCTCAAGACTTCGTTCGTCACCAAGCTATCTTTCTCTACATTGTCTTCCCCCAAAACTTCGTTCTTCATCAAGCTATCTTTCTCTACCTTGTCTTCCCTCAAAACGTCGTTCTTCACCAAGCTATCTTTCTCTACCTTGTCTTCCCACAAAACTTCGTTCTTCATCAAGCTATCTTTCTCTACCGTGTCTTCCCTCAAAACTTTGTTCTTCACCAAGCTATCTTTCTCTACCTTGTCTTCCCTCAAAACTTCGTTCTTCACCAAGCTATCTTTCTCTACCTTGTCTTCCCTCAAAACTTCGTTCTTCACCAAGCTATCTTTCTCTAGCTTGTCTTCCCCCAAAACATCGTTCTTCACCAAGCTATCTTTCTTCACCTTGTCTTCCCTCAAAACTTCGTTATTCACCAAGCTATCTTTCTCTACCTTGTCTCCCCTCAAAACTCCGTTCTTCATCAAGCTATCGTTCTCTACTTTGTCTTCCCTCAAAACGTCGTTCTTCACCAAGCTATCTTTCTCTACCTTGTCTTCCCTCAACACTTCGTTCGTTCTTCACCAAGCTATCTTTCTCTACCTTGTCTTCCCCCAAAACTACGTTCTTCACAAGCTATCTTTCTCTACCTTGTCTTCCCTCAAAACTTCGTTCTTCACCAAGCTATCTTTCTCTACCTTGTCTTCCCTCAAAATTTCGTTCTTCACCAAGCTATCTTTCTCTACCTTGTCTTCCCTCATAACTTCGTTCTTCACCAAGCTATCTTTCTCTACCTTGTCTTCCCTCAAAACTTCGTTCTTCACCAAGCTAACTTTCTCTACCATGTCTTCCCTCAAAACTTCGTTCTTCATCAAGCTATCTTTCTCTACCTTGTCTTCCCTCAAAACTTCGTTCTTCACCAAGCTATCTTTCTCTACCTTGTCTTCCCTCAAAACTTCGTTCTTCACCAAGCTATCTTTCTCTACCTTGTCTTCCCTCAAAACTTCGTTCTTCACCAAGCTAACTTTCTCTACCTTGTCTTCCCTCAAAACTTCGTTCTTCATCAAGCTATCTTTCTCTACCTTGTCTTCCCTCAAAACTTCGTTCTTCACCAAGCTATATTTCTCTACCTTTTTTTCCCCCAAAACTTCGTTCTTCACAAAACTATCTTTCTCTACCTTGTCTTCCCTCAAAACTTCGTTCTTCACCAAGCTATCTTTCTCTACCTTGTCTTCCCTCAAAACTCCGTTCTTCATCAAGCTATCGTTCTCTACTTTGTCTTCCCTCAAAACGTCGTTCTTCACCTAGCTATCTTTCTCTACCTTGTCTTCCCTCAAAACGTCGTTCGTTCTTCACCAAGCTATCTTTCTTTACCTTGTCTTCCCCCAAAACTTCGTTCTTCACAAGCTATACTTCTCTACCTTGTCTTCCCTCAAAATTTCGTTCTTGATCAAGCTATCTTTCTCTCCCTTGTCTTCCCTCAAAACTTCGTTCTTCACCAAGCTAACTTTCTCTACCTTGTCTTCCCTCAAAACTTCGTTCTTCATCAAGCTATCTTTCTCTACCTTGTCTTCCCTCAAAACTTCGTTCTTCACCAAGCTATCTTTCTCTACCTTGTCTTCCCTCAAAACTTCGTTCTTCACCAAGCTATCTTTCTCTACCTTTTTTCCCCCCAAAACTTCGTTCTTCACCAAACTATCTTTCTCTACCTTGTCTTCCCTCAAAACTTCGTTCTTCACCAAGCTATCTTTCTCTACCTTGTCTTCCCTCAAAACTCCGTTCTTCATCAAGCTATCGTTCTCTACTTTGTCTTCCCTCAAAACGTCGTTCTTCACCTAGCTATCTTTCTCTACCTTGTCTTCCCTCAAAACGTCGTTCGTTCTTCACCAAGCTATCTTTCTCTACCTTGTCTTCCCCCAAAACTTCGTTCTTCACAAGCTATCCTTCTCTACCTTGTCTTCCCTCAAAACTTCGTTCTTGATCAAGCTATCTTTCTCTACCTTGTCTTCCCTCAAAACTTTGTTCTTCACCAAGCTATCTTTCTCTACCTTGTCTTCCCTCAAAACTTCGTTCTTCACCAAGCTATCTTTCTCTACCTTGTCTTCCCTCAAAACTTCGTTCTTCACCAAGCTATCTTTCTCTACCTTGTCTTCCCCCAAAACATCGTTCTTCACCAAGCTATCTTTCTTTACCTTGTCTCCCCTCAAAACTTCGTTATTCACCAAGCTATCTTTCTCTACCTTGTCTTCCCTCAAAACTTCGTTCTTCACCAAGCTATCTTTCTCTACCTTGTCTTCCCTCAAAACTTCGTTCTTCACCAAGCTATCTTTCTCTACCTTGTCTTCCCCCAGAACATCGTTCTTCACCAATCTATCTTTCTCTACCTTGTCTTCCCTCAAAACTTCGTTATTCACCAAGCTATCTTTCTCTACCTTGCCTTCCTGCAAAACTTCGTTCTTCATCAAGCTATCTTTCTCTACTTTGTCTTCCCTCAAAACATCGTTCGTTCTTTATCAAGCTATCTTTCTCTACCTTGTCTTCCCTCAAGACTTCGTTCGTCACCAAGCTATCTTTCTCTACATTGTCTTCCCCCAAAACTTCGTTCTTCATCAAGCTATCTTTCTCTACCTTGTCTTCCCTCAAAACGTCGTTCTTCACCAAGCTATCTTTCTCTACCTTGTCTTCCCACAAAACTTCGTTCTTCATCAAGCTATCTTTCTCTACCTTGTCTTCCCTCAAAACGTCGTTCTTCACCAAGCTATCTTTCTCTACCTTGTCTTCCCCCAAAACTTCGTTCTTCACCAAGCTATCTTTCTCTACCTTGTCTACCCCCAAAACTTCGTTCTTCACCAAGCTATCTTTCTCTACCTTGTCTTCCCACAAAACTTCGTTCTTCACCAAGCTATCTCTCTCTACCTTGTCTTCCCACAAAACGTCGTTCTTCACCAAGCTATCTTTCGCTACCTTGTCTTCCCTCAAAACTTCGTTCTTCATCAAGCTATCTTTCTCTACCTTGTCTTCCCTCAAAACTTCGTTCTTCACCAAGCTATCTTTCTCTACCTTGTCTTCCCTCAAAACTTCGCTCTTCACCAAGCTATCTTTCTCTACCTTGTCTTCCCTCAAAACTTCGTTCTTCACCAAGCTATCTTTCTCTACCTTGTCTTCCCTCAAAACTTCGTTCTTCACCAAGCTATCTTTCTCTACCTTTTTTCCCCCCAAAACTTCGTTCTTCACCAAACTATCTTTCTCTACCTTGTCTTCCCTCAAAACTTCGTTCTTCACCAAGCTATCTTTCTCTACCTTGTCTTCCCTCAAAACTCCGTTCTTCATCAAGCTATCGTTCTCTACTTTGTCTTCCCTCAAAACGTCGTTCTTCACCTAGCTATCCTTCTCTACCTTGTCTTCCCTCAAAACGTCGTTCGTTCTTCACCAAGCTATCTTTCTCTACCTTGTGTACCCCCAAAACTTCGTTCTTCACAAGCTATCCTTCTCTACCTTGTCTTCCCTCAAAACTTCGTTCTTGATTAAGCTATCTTTCTCTACCTTGTCTTCCCTCAAAACTTTGTTCTTCACCAAGCTATCTTTCTCTACCTTGTCTTCCCTCAAAACTTCGTTCTTCACCAAGCTATCTTTCTCTACCTTGTCTTCCCCCAAAACATCGTTCTTCACCGAGCTATCTTTCTTTACCTTGTCTTCCCTCAAAACTTCGTTATTCACCAAGCTATCTTTCTCTACCTTGTCTTCCCTCAAAACTCCGTTCTTCATCAAGCTATCGTTCTCTACTTTGTCTTCCCTCAAAACGTCGTTCTTCACCAAGCTATCTTTCTCTACCTTGTCTTCCCTCAACACTTCGTTCGTTCTTCATCAAGCTATCATTCTCTACCTTGTCTTCCCCCAAAACTACGTTCTTCACAAGCTATCTTTCTCTACCTTGTCTTCCCTCAAAACTTCGTTCTTCACCAAGCTATCTTTCTCTACCTTGTCTTCCCTCAAAATTTCGTTCTTCACCAAGCTATCTTTCTCTACCTTGTCTTCCCTCAAAACTTCGTTCTTCACCAAGCTATCTTTCTCTACCTTGTCTTCCCTCAAAACTTCGTTCTTCACCAAGCTAACTTTCTCTACCTTGTCTTCCCTCAAAACTTCGTTCTTCATCAAGCTATCTTTCTCTACCTTGTCTTCCCTCAAAACTTCGTTCTTCACCAAGCTATCTTTCTCTACCTTGTCTTCCCTCAAAACTTCGTTCTTCACCAAGCTATCTTTCTCTACCTTGTCTTCCCTCAAAACTTCGTTCTTCACCAAGCTAACTTTCTCTACCTTGTCTTCCCTCAAAACTTCGTTCTTCATCAAGCTATCTTTCTCTACCTTGTCTTCCCTCAAAACTTCGTTCTTCACCAAGCTATATTTCTCTACCTTTTTTTCCCCCAAAACTTCGTTCTTCACCAAACTATCTTTCTCTACCTTGTCTTCCCTCAAAACTTCGTTCTTCACCAAGCTATCTTTCTCTACCTTGTCTTCCCTCAAAACTCCGTTCTTCATCAAGCTATCGTTCTCTACTTTGTCTTCCCTCAAAACGTCGTTCTTCACCTAGCTATCTTTCTCTACCTTGTCTTCCCTCAAAACGTCGTTCGTTCTTCACCAAGCTATCTTTCTTTACCTTGTCTTCCCCCAAAACTTCGTTCTTCACAAGCTATCCTTCTCTACCTTGTCTTCCCTCAAAACTTCGTTCTTGATCAAGCTATCTTTCTCTACCTTGTCTTCCCTCAAAACTTCGTTCTTGATCAAGCTATCTTTCTCTACCTTGTCTTCCCTCAAAACTTCGTTCTTCATCAAGCTATCTTTCTCTACCTTGTCTTCCCTCATAACTTCGTTCTTCACCAAGCTATCTTTCTCTACCTTGTCTTCCCTCAAAACTTCGTTCTTCACCAAGCTAACTTTCTCTACCATGTCTTCCCTCAAAACTTCGTTCTTCATCAAGCTATCTTTCTCTACCTTGTCTTCCCTCAAAACTTCGTTCTTCACCAAGCTATCTTTCTCTACCTTGTCTTCCCTCAAAACTTCGTTCTTCACCAAGCTATCTTTCTCTACCTTGTCTTCCCTCAAAACTTCGTTCTTCACCAAGCTAACTTTCTCTACCTTGTCTTCCCTCAAAACTTCGTTCTTCATCAAGCTATCTTTCTCTACCTTGTCTTCCCTCAAAACTTCGTTCTTCACCAAGCTATATTTCTCTACCTTTTTTTCCCCCAAAACTTCGTTCTTCACAAAACTATCTTTCTCTACCTTGTCTTCCCTCAAAACTTCGTTCTTCACCAAGCTATCTTTCTCTACCTTGTCTTCCCTCAAAACTCCGTTCTTCATCAAGCTATCGTTCTCTACTTTGTCTTCCCTCAAAACGTCGTTCTTCACCTAGCTATCTTTCTCTACCTTGTCTTCCCTCAAAACGTCGTTCGTTCTTCACCAAGCTATCTTTCTTTACCTTGTCTTCCCCCAAAACTTCGTTCTTCACAAGCTATCCTTCTCTACCTTGTCTTCCCTCAAAATTTCGTTCTTGATCAAGCTATCTTTCTCTCCCTTGTCTTCCCTCAAAACTTCGTTCTTCACCAAGCTAACTTTCTCTACCTTGTCTTCCCTCAAAACTTCGTTCTTCATCAAGCTATCTTTCTCTACCTTGTCTTCCCTCAAAACTTCGTTCTTCACCAAGCTATCTTTCTCTACCTTGTCTTCCCTCAAAACTTCGTTCTTCACCAAGCTATCTTTCTCTACCTTTTTTCCCCCCAAAACTTCGTTCTTCACCAAACTATCTTTCTCTACCTTGTCTTCCCTCAAAACTTCGTTCTTCACCAAGCTATCTTTCTCTACCTTGTCTTCCCTCAAAACTCCGTTCTTCATCAAGCTATCGTTCTCTACTTTGTCTTCCCTCAAAACGTCGTTCTTCACCTAGCTATCTTTCTCTACCTTGTCTTCCCTCAAAACGTCGTTCGTTCTTCACCAAGCTATCTTTCTCTACCTTGTCTTCCCTCAAAACTTCGCTCTTCACCAAGCTATCTTTCTCTACCTTGTCTTCCCTCAAAACTTCGTTCTTCACCAAGCTATCTTTCTCTACCTTGTCTTCCCTCAAAACTTCGTTCTTCACCAAGCTATCTTTCTCTACCTTTTTTCCCCCCAAAACTTCGTTCTTCACCAAACTATCTTTCTCTACCTTGTCTTCCCTCAAAACTTCGTTCTTCACCAAGCTATCTTTCTCTACCTTGTCTTCCCTCAAAACTCCGTTCTTCATCAAGCTATCGTTCTCTACTTTGTCTTCCCTCAAAACGTCGTTCTTCACCTAGCTATCCTTCTCTACCTTGTCTTCCCTCAAAACGTCGTTCGTTCTTCACCAAGCTATCTTTCTCTACCTTGTGTACCCCCAAAACTTCGTTCTTCACAAGCTATCCTTCTCTACCTTGTCTTCCCTCAAAACTTCGTTCTTGATTAAGCTATCTTTCTCTACCTTGTCTTCCCTCAAAACTTTGTTCTTCACCAAGCTATCTTTCTCTACCTTGTCTTCCCTCAAAACTTCGTTCTTCACCAAGCTATCTTTCTCTACCTTGTCTTCCCCCAAAACATCGTTCTTCACCAAGCTATCTTTCTTTACCTTGTCTTCCCTCAAAACTTCGTTATTCACCAAGCTATCTTTCTCTACCTTGTCTTCCCTCAAAACTCCGTTCTTCATCAAGCTATCGTTCTCTACTTTGTCTTCCCTCAAAACGTCGTTCTTCACCAAGCTATCTTTCTCTACCTTGTCTTCCCTCAACACTTCGTTCGTTCTTCATCAAGCTATCATTCTCTACCTTGTCTTCCCCCAAAACTACGTTCTTCACAAGCTATCTTTCTCTACCTTGTCTTCCCTCAAAACTTCGTTCTTCACCAAGCTATCTTTCTCTACCTTGTCTTCCCTCAAAATTTCGTTCTTCACCAAGCTATCTTTCTCTACCTTGTCTTCCCTCAAAACTTCGTTCTTCACCAAGCTATCTTTCTCTACCTTGTCTTCCCTCAAAACTTCGTTCTTCACCAAGCTAACTTTCTCTACCTTGTCTTCCCTCAAAACTTCGTTCTTCATCAAGCTATCTTTCTCTACCTTGTCTTCCCTCAAAACTTCGTTCTTCACCAAGCTATCTTTCTCTACCTTGTCTTCCCTCAAAACTTCGTTCTTCACCAAGCTATCTTTCTCTACCTTGTCTTCCCTCAAAACTTCGTTCTTCACCAAGCTAACTTTCTCTACCTTGTCTTCCCTCAAAACTTCGTTCTTCATCAAGCTATCTTTCTCTACCTTGTCTTCCCTCAAAACTTCGTTCTTCACCAAGCTATATTTCTCTACCTTTTTTTCCCCCAAAACTTCGTTCTTCACCAAACTATCTTTCTCTACCTTGTCTTCCCTCAAAACTTCGTTCTTCACCAAGCTATCTTTCTCTACCTTGTCTTCCCTCAAAACTCCGTTCTTCATCAAGCTATCGTTCTCTACTTTGTCTTCCCTCAAAACGTCGTTCTTCACCTAGCTATCTTTCTCTACCTTGTCTTCCCTCAAAACGTCGTTCGTTCTTCACCAAGCTATCTTTCTTTACCTTGTCTTCCCCCAAAACTTCGTTCTTCACAAGCTATCCTTCTCTACCTTGTCTTCCCTCAAAACTTCGTTCTTGATCAAGCTATCTTTCTCTACCTTGTCTTCCCTCAAAACTTCGTTCTTGATCAAGCTATCTTTCTCTACCTTGTCTTCCCTCAAAACTTCGTTCTTCATCAAGCTATCTTTCTCTACCTTGTCTTCCCTCATAACTTCGTTCTTCACCAAGCTATCTTTCTCTACCTTGTCTTCCCTCAAAACTTCGTTCTTCACCAAGCTAACTTTCTCTACCATGTCTTCCCTCAAAACTTCGTTCTTCATCAAGCTATCTTTCTCTACCTTGTCTTCCCTCAAAACTTCGTTCTTCACCAAGCTATCTTTCTCTACCTTGTCTTCCCTCAAAACTTCGTTCTTCACCAAGCTATCTTTCTCTACCTTGTCTTCCCTCAAAACTTCGTTCTTCACCAAGCTAACTTTCTCTACCTTGTCTTCCCTCAAAACTTCGTTCTTCATCAAGCTATCTTTCTCTACCTTGTCTTCCCTCAAAACTTCGTTCTTCACCAAGCTATATTTCTCTACCTTTTTTTCCCCCAAAACTTCGTTCTTCACAAAACTATCTTTCTCTACCTTGTCTTCCCTCAAAACTTCGTTCTTCACCAAGCTATCTTTCTCTACCTTGTCTTCCCTCAAAACTCCGTTCTTCATCAAGCTATCGTTCTCTACTTTGTCTTCCCTCAAAACGTCGTTCTTCACCTAGCTATCTTTCTCTACCTTGTCTTCCCTCAAAACGTCGTTCGTTCTTCACCAAGCTATCTTTCTTTACCTTGTCTTCCCCCAAAACTTCGTTCTTCACAAGCTATCCTTCTCTACCTTGTCTTCCCTCAAAATTTCGTTCTTGATCAAGCTATCTTTCTCTCCCTTGTCTTCCCTCAAAACTTCGTTCTTCACCAAGCTAACTTTCTCTACCTTGTCTTCCCTCAAAACTTCGTTCTTCATCAAGCTATCTTTCTCTACCTTGTCTTCCCTCAAAACTTCGTTCTTCACCAAGCTATCTTTCTCTACCTTGTCTTCCCTCAAAACTTCGTTCTTCACCAAGCTATCTTTCTCTACCTTTTTTCCCCCCAAAACTTCGTTCTTCACCAAACTATCTTTCTCTACCTTGTCTTCCCTCAAAACTTCGTTCTTCACCAAGCTATCTTTCTCTACCTTGTCTTCCCTCAAAACTCCGTTCTTCATCAAGCTATCGTTCTCTACTTTGTCTTCCCTCAAAACGTCGTTCTTCACCGAGCTATCTTTCTCTACCTTGTCTTCCCTCAAAACGTCGTTCGTTCTTCACCAAGCTATCTTTCTCTACCTTGTCTTCCCCCAAAACTTCGTTCTTCACAAGCTATCCTTCTCTACCTTGTCTTCCCTCAAAACTTCGTTCTTGATCAAGCTATCTTTCTCTACCTTGTCTTCCCTCAAAACTTTGTTCTTCACCAAGCTATCTTTCTCTACCTTGTCTTCCCTCAAAACATCGTTCTTCACCAAGCTATCTTTCTCTACCTTGTCTTCCCTCAAAACTTCGTTCTTCACCAAGCTATCTTTCTCTACCTTGTCTTCCCCCAAAACATCGTTCTTCACCAAGCTATCTTTCTTTACCTTGTCTCCCCTCAAAACTTCGTTATTCACCAAGCTATCTTTCTCTACCTTGTCTTCCCTCAAAACTTCGTTCTTCACCAAGCTATCTTTCTCTACCTTGTCTTCCCTCAAAACTTCGTTCTTCACCAAGCTATCTTTCTCTACCTTGTCTTCCCCCAGAACATCGTTCTTCACCAATCTATCTTTCTCTACCTTGTCTTCCCTCAAAACTTCGTTATTCACCAAGCTATCTTTCTCTACCTTGCCTTCCTGCAAAACTTCGTTCTTCATCAAGCTATCTTTCTCTACTTTGTCTTCCCTCAAAACATCGTTCGTTCTTTATCAAGCTATCTTTCTCTACCTTGTCTTCCCTCAAGACTTCGTTCGTCACCAAGCTATCTTTCTCTACATTGTCTTCCCCCAAAACTTCGTTCTTCATCAAGCTATCTTTCTCTACCTTGTCTTCCCTCAAAACGTCGTTCTTCACCAAGCTATCTTTCTCTACCTTGTCTTCCCACAAAACTTCGTTCTTCATCAAGCTATCTTTCTCTACCTTGTCTTCCCTCAAAACGTCGTTCTTCACCAAGCTATCTTTCTCTACCTTGTCTTCCCCCAAAACTTCGTTCTTCAACAAGCTATCTTTCTCTACCTTGTCTACCCCCAAAACTTCGTTCTTCACCAAGCTATCTTTCTCTACCTTGTCTTCCCACAAAACTTCGTTCTTCACCAAGCTATCTCTCTCTACCTTGTCTTCCCACAAAACGTCGTTCTTCACCAAGCTATCTTTCGCTACCTTGTCTTCCCTCAAAACTTCGTTCTTCATCAAGCTATCTTTCTCTACCTTGTCTTCCCTCAAAACTCCGTTCTTCACCAAGCTATCTTTCTCTACCTTGTCTTCCCTCAAAACTTCGCTCTTCACCAAGCTATCTTTCTCTACCTTGTCTTCCCTCAAAACTTCGTTCTTCACCAAGCTATCTTTCTCTACCTTGTCTTCCCTCAAAACTTCGTTCTTCACCAAGCTATCTTTCTCTACCTTTTTTCCCCCCAAAACTTCGTTCTTCACCAAACTATCTTTCTCTACCTTGTCTTCCCTCAAAACTTCGTTCTTCACCAAGCTATCTTTCTCTACCTTGTCTTCCCTCAAAACTCCGTTCTTCATCAAGCTATCGTTCTCTACTTTGTCTTCCCTCAAAACGTCGTTCTTCACCTAGCTATCCTTCTCTACCTTGTCTTCCCTCAAAACGTCGTTCGTTCTTCACCAAGCTATCTTTCTCTACCTTGTGTACCCCCAAAACTTCGTTCTTCACAAGCTATCCTTCTCTACCTTGTCTTCCCTCAAAACTTCGTTCTTGATTAAGCTATCTTTCTCTACCTTGTCTTCCCTCAAAACTTTGTTCTTCACCAAGCTATCTTTCTCTACCTTGTCTTCCCTCAAAACTTCGTTCTTCACCAAGCTATCTTTCTCTACCTTGTCTTCCCCCAAAACATCGTTCTTCACCAAGCTATCTTTCTTTACCTTGTCTTCCCTCAAAACTTCGTTATTCACCAAGCTATCTTTCTCTACCTTGTCTTCCCTCAAAACTCCGTTCTTCATCAAGCTATCGTTCTCTACTTTGTCTTCCCTCAAAACGTCGTTCTTCACCAAGCTATCTTTCTCTACCTTGTCTTCCCTCAACACTTCGTTCGTTCTTCATCAAGCTATCATTCTCTACCTTGTCTTCCCCCAAAACTACGTTCTTCACAAGCTATCTTTCTCTACCTTGTCTTCCCTCAAAACTTCGTTCTTCACCAAGCTATCTTTCTCTACCTTGTCTTCCCTCAAAATTTCGTTCTTCACCAAGCTATCTTTCTCTACCTTGTCTTCCCTCAAAACTTCGTTCTTCACCAAGCTATCTTTCTCTACCTTGTCTTCCCTCAAAACTTCGTTCTTCACCAAGCTAACTTTCTCTACCTTGTCTTCCCTCAAAACTTCGTTCTTCATCAAGCTATCTTTCTCTACCTTGTCTTCCCTCAAAACTTCGTTCTTCACCAAGCTATCTTTCTCTACCTTGTCTTCCCTCAAAACTTCGTTCTTCACCAAGCTATCTTTCTCTACCTTGTCTTCCCTCAAAACTTCGTTCTTCACCAAGCTAACTTTCTCTACCTTGTCTTCCCTCAAAACTTCGTTCTTCATCAAGCTATCTTTCTCTACCTTGTCTTCCCTCAAAACTTCGTTCTTCACCAAGCTATATTTCTCTACCTTTTTTTCCCCCAAAACTTCGTTCTTCACCAAACTATCTTTCTCTACCTTGTCTTCCCTCAAAACTTCGTTCTTCACCAAGCTATCTTTCTCTACCTTGTCTTCCCTCAAAACTCCGTTCTTCATCAAGCTATCGTTCTCTACTTTGTCTTCCCTCAAAACGTCGTTCTTCACCTAGCTATCTTTCTCTACCTTGTCTTCCCTCAAAACGTCGTTCGTTCTTCACCAAGCTATCTTTCTTTACCTTGTCTTCCCCCAAAACTTCGTTCTTCACAAGCTATCCTTCTCTACCTTGTCTTCCCTCAAAACTTCGTTCTTGATCAAGCTATCTTTCTCTACCTTGTCTTCCCTCAAAACTTCGTTCTTCATCAAGCTATCTTTCTCTACCTTGTCTTCCCTCAAAACTTCGTTCTTCACCAAGCTATATTTCTCTACCTTTTTTTCCCCCAAAACTTCGTTCTTCACCAAACTATCTTTCTCTACCTTGTCTTCCCTCAAAACTTCGTTCTTCACCAAGCTATCTTTCTCTACCTTGTCTTCCCTCAAAACTCCGTTCTTCATCAAGCTATCGTTCTCTACTTTGTCTTCCCTCAAAACGTCGTTCTTCACCTAGCTATCTTTCTCTACCTTGTCTTCCCTCAAAACGTCGTTCGTTCTTTATCAAGCTATCTTTCTCTACCTTGTCTTCCCTCAAGACTTCGTTCGTCACCAAGCTATCTTTCTCTACATTGTCTTCCCCCAAAACTTCGTTCTTCATCAAGCTATCTTTCTCTACCTTGTCTTCCCTCAAAACGTCGTTCTTCACCAAGCTATCTTTCTCTACCTTGTCTTCCCACAAAACTTCGTTCTTCATCAAGCTATCTTTCTCTACCGTGTCTTCCCTCAAAACTTTGTTCTTCACCAAGCTATCTTTCTCTACCTTGTCTTCCCTCAAAACTTCGTTCTTCACCAAGCTATCTTTCTCTACCTTGTCTTCCCTCAAAACTTCGTTCTTCACCAAGCTATCTTTCTCTAGCTTGTCTTCCCCCAAAACATCGTTCTTCACCAAGCTATCTTTCTTCACCTTGTCTTCCCTCAAAACTTCGTTATTCACCAAGCTATCTTTCTCTACCTTGTCTCCCCTCAAAACTCCGTTCTTCATCAAGCTATCGTTCTCTACTTTGTCTTCCCTCAAAACGTCGTTCTTCACCAAGCTATCTTTCTCTACCTTGTCTTCCCTCAACACTTCGTTCGTTCTTCACCAAGCTATCTTTCTCTACCTTGTCTTCCCCCAAAACTACGTTCTTCACAAGCTATCTTTCTCTACCTTGTCTTCCCTCAAAACTTCGTTCTTCACCAAGCTATCTTTCTCTACCTTGTCTTCCCTCAAAATTTCGTTCTTCACCAAGCTATCTTTCTCTACCTTGTCTTCCCTCATAACTTCGTTCTTCACCAAGCTATCTTTCTCTACCTTGTCTTCCCTCAAAACTTCGTTCTTCACCAAGCTAACTTTCTCTACCATGTCTTCCCTCAAAACTTCGTTCTTCATCAAGCTATCTTTCTCTACCTTGTCTTCCCTCAAAACTTCGTTCTTCACCAAGCTATCTTTCTCTACCTTGTCTTCCCTCAAAACTTCGTTCTTCACCAAGCTATCTTTCTCTACCTTGTCTTCCCTCAAAACTTCGTTCTTCACCAAGCTAACTTTCTCTACCTTGTCTTCCCTCAAAACTTCGTTCTTCATCAAGCTATCTTTCTCTACCTTGTCTTCCCTCAAAACTTCGTTCTTCACCAAGCTATATTTCTCTACCTTTTTTTCCCCCAAAACTTCGTTCTTCACAAAACTATCTTTCTCTACCTTGTCTTCCCTCAAAACTTCGTTCTTCACCAAGCTATCTTTCTCTACCTTGTCTTCCCTCAAAACTCCGTTCTTCATCAAGCTATCGTTCTCTACTTTGTCTTCCCTCAAAACGTCGTTCTTCACCTAGCTATCTTTCTCTACCTTGTCTTCCCTCAAAACGTCGTTCGTTCTTCACCAAGCTATCTTTCTTTACCTTGTCTTCCCCCAAAACTTCGTTCTTCACAAGCTATCCTTCTCTACCTTGTCTTCCCTCAAAATTTCGTTCTTGATCAAGCTATCTTTCTCTCCCTTGTCTTCCCTCAAAACTTCGTTCTTCACCAAGCTAACTTTCTCTACCTTGTCTTCCCTCAAAACTTCGTTCTTCATCAAGCTATCTTTCTCTACCTTGTCTTCCCTCAAAACTTCGTTCTTCACCAAGCTATCTTTCTCTACCTTGTCTTCCCTCAAAACTTCGTTCTTCACCAAGCTATCTTTCTCTACCTTTTTTCCCCCCAAAACTTCGTTCTTCACCAAACTATCTTTCTCTACCTTGTCTTCCCTCAAAACTTCGTTCTTCACCAAGCTATCTTTCTCTACCTTGTCTTCCCTCAAAACTCCGTTCTTCATCAAGCTATCGTTCTCTACTTTGTCTTCCCTCAAAACGTCGTTCTTCACCTAGCTATCTTTCTCTACCTTTTTTCCCCCCAAAACTTCGTTCTTCACCAAACTATCTTTCTCTACCTTGTCTTCCCTCAAGACTTCGTTCGTCACCAAGCTATCTTTCTCTACATTGTCTTCCCCCAAAACTTCGTTCTTCATCAAGCTATCTTTCTCTACCTTGTCTTCCCTCAAAACGTCGTTCTTCACCAAGCTATCTTTCTCTACCTTGTCTTCCCACAAAACTTCGTTCTTCATCAAGCTATCTTTCTCTACCTTGTCTTCCCTCAAAACGTCGTTCTTCACCAAGCTATCTTTCTCTACCTTGTCTTCCCCCAAAACTTCGTTCTTCACCAAGCTATCTTTCTCTACCTTGTCTACCCCCAAAACTTCGTTCTTCACCAAGCTATCTTTCTCTACCTTGTCTTCCCACAAAACTTCGTTCTTCACCAAGCTATCTCTCTCTACCTTGTCTTCCCACAAAACGTCGTTCTTCACCAAGCTATCTTTCGCTACCTTGTCTTCCCTCAAAACTTCGTTCTTCATCAAGCTATCTTTCTCTACCTTGTCTTCCCTCAAAACTTCGTTCTTCACCAAGCTATCTTTCTCTACCTTGTCTTCCCTCAAAACTTCGCTCTTCACCAAGCTATCTTTCTCTACCTTGTCTTCCCTCAAAACTTCGTTCTTCACCAAGCTATCTTTCTCTACCTTGTCTTCCCTCAAAACTTCGTTCTTCACCAAGCTATCTTTCTCTACCTTTTTTCCCCCCAAAACTTCGTTCTTCACCAAACTATCTTTCTCTACCTTGTCTTCCCTCAAAACTTCGTTCTTCACCAAGCTATCTTTCTCTACCTTGTCTTCCCTCAAAACTCCGTTCTTCATCAAGCTATCGTTCTCTACTTTGTCTTCCCTCAAAACGTCGTTCTTCACCTAGCTATCCTTCTCTACCTTGTCTTCCCTCAAAACGTCGTTCGTTCTTCACCAAGCTATCTTTCTCTACCTTGTGTACCCCCAAAACTTCGTTCTTCACAAGCTATCCTTCTCTACCTTGTCTTCCCTCAAAACTTCGTTCTTGATTAAGCTATCTTTCTCTACCTTGTCTTCCCTCAAAACTTTGTTCTTCACAAGCTATCTTTCTCTACCTTGTCTTCCCTCAAAACTTCGTTCTTCACCAAGCTATCTTTCTCTACCTTGTCTTCCCTCAAAATTTCGTTCTTCACCAAGCTATCTTTCTCTACCTTGTCTTCCCTCATAACTTCGTTCTTCACCAAGCTATCTTTCTCTACCTTGTCTTCCCTCAAAACTTCGTTCTTCACCAAGCTAACTTTCTCTACCATGTCTTCCCTCAAAACTTCGTTCTTCATCAAGCTATCTTTCTCTACCTTGTCTTCCCTCAAAACTTCGTTCTTCACCAAGCTATCTTTCTCTACCTTGTCTTCCCTCAAAACTTCGTTCTTCACCAAGCTATCTTTCTCTACCTTGTCTTCCCTCAAAACTTCGTTCTTCACCAAGCTAACTTTCTCTACCTTGTCTTCCCTCAAAACTTCGTTCTTCATCAAGCTATCTTTCTCTACCTTGTCTTCCCTCAAAACTTCGTTCTTCACCAAGCTATATTTCTCTACCTTTTTTTCCCCCAAAACTTCGTTCTTCACAAAACTATCTTTCTCTACCTTGTCTTCCCTCAAAACTTCGTTCTTCACCAAGCTATCTTTCTCTACCTTGTCTTCCCTCAAAACTCCGTTCTTCATCAAGCTATCGTTCTCTACTTTGTCTTCCCTCAAAACGTCGTTCTTCACCTAGCTATCTTTCTCTACCTTGTCTTCCCTCAAAACGTCGTTCGTTCTTCACCAAGCTATCTTTCTTTACCTTGTCTTCCCCCAAAACTTCGTTCTTCACAAGCTATCCTTCTCTACCTTGTCTTCCCTCAAAATTTCGTTCTTGATCAAGCTATCTTTCTCTCCCTTGTCTTCCCTCAAAACTTCGTTCTTCACCAAGCTAACTTTCTCTACCTTGTCTTCCCTCAAAACTTCGTTCTTCATCAAGCTATCTTTCTCTACCTTGTCTTCCCTCAAAACTTCGTTCTTCACCAAGCTATCTTTCTCTACCTTGTCTTCCCTCAAAACTTCGTTCTTCACCAAGCTATCTTTCTCTACCTTTTTTCCCCCCAAAACTTCGTTCTTCACCAAACTATCTTTCTCTACCTTGTCTTCCCTCAAAACTTCGTTCTTCACCAAGCTATCTTTCTCTACCTTGTCTTCCCTCAAAACTCCGTTCTTCATCAAGCTATCGTTCTCTACTTTGTCTTCCCTCAAAACGTCGTTCTTCACCTAGCTATCTTTCTCTACCTTTTTTCCCCCCAAAACTTCGTTCTTCACCAAACTATCTTTCTCTACCTTGTCTTCCCTCAAGACTTCGTTCGTCACCAAGCTATCTTTCTCTACATTGTCTTCCCCCAAAACTTCGTTCTTCATCAAGCTATCTTTCTCTACCTTGTCTTCCCTCAAAACGTCGTTCTTCACCAAGCTATCTTTCTCTACCTTGTCTTCCCACAAAACTTCGTTCTTCATCAAGCTATCTTTCTCTACCTTGTCTTCCCTCAAAACGTCGTTCTTCACCAAGCTATCTTTCTCTACCTTGTCTTCCCCCAAAACTTCGTTCTTCACCAAGCTATCTTTCTCTACCTTGTCTACCCCCAAAACTTCGTTCTTCACCAAGCTATCTTTCTCTACCTTGTCTTCCCACAAAACTTCGTTCTTCACCAAGCTATCTCTCTCTACCTTGTCTTCCCACAAAACGTCGTTCTTCACCAAGCTATCTTTCGCTACCTTGTCTTCCCTCAAAACTTCGTTCTTCATCAAGCTATCTTTCTCTACCTTGTCTTCCCTCAAAACTTCGTTCTTCACCAAGCTATCTTTCTCTACCTTGTCTTCCCTCAAAACTTCGCTCTTCACCAAGCTATCTTTCTCTACCTTGTCTTCCCTCAAAACTTCGTTCTTCACCAAGCTATCTTTCTCTACCTTGTCTTCCCTCAAAACTTCGTTCTTCACCAAGCTATCTTTCTATACCTTTTTTCCCCCCAAAACTTCGTTCTTCACCAAACTATCTTTCTCTACCTTGTCTTCCCTCAAAACTTCGTTCTTCACCAAGCTATCTTTCTCTACCTTGTCTTCCCTCAAAACTCCGTTCTTCATCAAGCTATCGTTCTCTACTTTGTCTTCCCTCAAAACGTCGTTCTTCACCTAGCTATCCTTCTCTACCTTGTCTTCCCTCAAAACGTCGTTCGTTCTTCACCAAGCTATCTTTCTCTACCTTGTGTACCCCCAAAACTTCGTTCTTCACAAGCTATCCTTCTCTACCTTGTCTTCCCTCAAAACTTCGTTCTTGATTAAGCTATCTTTCTCTACCTTGTCTTCCCTCAAAACTTTGTTCTTCACCAAGCTATCTTTCTCTACCTTGTCTTCCCTCAAAACTTCGTTCTTCACCAAGCTATCTTTCTCTACCTTGTCTTCCCCCAAAACATCGTTCTTCACCAAGCTATCTTTCTTTACCTTGTCTTCCCTCAAAACTTCGTTATTCACCAAGCTATCTTTCTCTACCTTGTCTTCCCTCAAAACTCCGTTCTTCATCAAGCTATCGTTCTCTACTTTGTCTTCCCTCAAAACGTCGTTCTTCACCAAGCTATCTTTCTCTACCTTGTCTTCCCTCAACACTTCGTTCGTTCTTCATCAAGCTATCATTCTCTACCTTGTCTTCCCCCAAAACTACGTTCTTCACAAGCTATCTTTCTCTACCTTGTCTTCCCTCAAAACTTCGTTCTTCACCAAGCTATCTTTCTCTACCTTGTCTTCCCTCAAAATTTCGTTCTTCACCAAGCTATCTTTCTCTACCTTGTCTTCCCTCAAAACTTCGTTCTTCACCAAGCTATCTTTCTCTACCTTGTCTTCCCTCAAAACTTCGTTCTTCACCAAGCTAACTTTCTCTACCTTGTCTTCCCTCAAAACTTCGTTCTTCATCAAGCTATCTTTCTCTACCTTGTCTTCCCTCAAAACTTCGTTCTTCACCAAGCTATCTTTCTCTACCTTGTCTTCCCTCAAAACTTCGTTCTTCACCAAGCTATCTTTCGCTACCTTGTCTTCCCTCAAAACTTCGTTCTTCACCAAGCTAACTTTCTCTACCTTGTCTTCCCTCAAAACTTCGTTCTTCATCAAGCTATCTTTCTCTACCTTGTCTTCCCTCAAAACTTCGTTCTTCACCAAGCTATATTTCTCTACCTTTTTTTCCCCCAAAACTTCGTTCTTCACCAAACTATCTTTCTCTACCTTGTCTTCCCTCAAAACTTCGTTCTTCACCAAGCTATCTTTCTCTACCTTGTCTTCCCTCAAAACTCCGTTCTTCATCAAGCTATCGTTCTCTACTTTGTCTTCCCTCAAAACGTCGTTCTTCACCTAGCTATCTTTCTCTACCTTGTCTTCCCTCAAAACGTCGTTCGTTCTTCACCAAGCTATCTTTCTTTACCTTGTCTTCCCCCAAAACTTCGTTCTTCACAAGCTATCCTTCTCTACCTTGTCTTCCCTCAAAACTTCGTTCTTGATCAAGCTATCTTTCTCTACCTTGTCTTCCCTCAAAACTTCGTTCTTCATCAAGCTATCTTTCTCTACCTTGTCTTCCCTCAAAACTTCGTTCTTCACCAAGCTATATTTCTCTACCTTTTTTTCCCCCAAAACTTCGTTCTTCACCAAACTATCTTTCTCTACCTTGTCTTCCCTCAAAACTTCGTTCTTCATCAAGCTATCTTTCTCTACCTTGTCTTCCCTCAAAACTCCGTTCTTCATCAAGCTATCGTTCTCTACTTTGTCTTCCCTCAAAACGTCGTTCTTCACCTAGCTATCTTTCTCTACCTTGTCTTCCCTCAAAACGTCGTTCGTTCTTTATCAAGCTATCTTTCTCTACCTTGTCTTCCCTCAAGACTTCGTTCGTCACCAAGCTATCTTTCTCTACATTGTCTTCCCCCAAAACTTCGTTCTTCATCAAGCTATCTTTCTCTACCTTGTCTTCCCTCAAAACGTCGTTCTTCACCAAGCTATCTTTCTCTACCTTGTCTTCCCACAAAACTTCGTTCTTCATCAAGCTATCTTTCTCTACCGTGTCTTCCCTCAAAACTTTGTTCTTCACCAAGCTATCTTTCTCTACCTTGTCTTCCCTCAAAACTTCGTTCTTCACCAAGCTATCTTTCTCTACCTTGTCTTCCCTCAAAACTTCGTTCTTCACCAAGCTATCTTTCTCTAGCTTGTCTTCCCCCAAAACATCGTTCTTCACCAAGCTATCTTTCTTCACCTTGTCTTCCCTCAAAACTTCGTTATTCACCAAGCTATCTTTCTCTACCTTGTCTCCCCTCAAAACTCCGTTCTTCATCAAGCTATCGTTCTCTACTTTGTCTTCCCTCAAAACGTCGTTCTTCACCAAGCTATCTTTCTCTACCTTGTCTTCCCTCAACACTTCGTTCGTTCTTCACCAAGCTATCTTTCTCTACCTTGTCTTCCCCCAAAACTACGTTCTTCACAAGCTATCTTTCTCTACCTTGTCTTCCCTCAAAACTTCGTTCTTCACCAAGCTATCTTTCTCTACCTTGTCTTCCCTCAAAATTTCGTTCTTCACCAAGCTATCTTTCTCTACCTTGTCTTCCCTCATAACTTCGTTCTTCACCAAGCTATCTTTCTCTACCTTGTCTTCCCTCAAAACTTCGTTCTTCACCAAGCTAACTTTCTCTACCATGTCTTCCCTCAAAACTTCGTTCTTCATCAAGCTATCTTTCTCTACCTTGTCTTCCCTCAAAACTTCGTTCTTCACCAAGCTATCTTTCTCTACCTTGTCTTCCCTCAAAACTTCGTTCTTCACCAAGCTATCTTTCTCTACCTTGTCTTCCCTCAAAACTTCGTTCTTCACCAAGCTAACTTTCTCTACCTTGTCTTCCCTCAAAACTTCGTTCTTCATCAAGCTATCTTTCTCTACCTTGTCTTCCCTCAAAACTTCGTTCTTCACCAAGCTATATTTCTCTACCTTTTTTTCCCCCAAAACTTCGTTCTTCACAAAACTATCTTTCTCTACCTTGTCTTCCCTCAAAACTTCGTTCTTCACCAAGCTATCTTTCTCTACCTTGTCTTCCCTCAAAACTCCGTTCTTCATCAAGCTATCGTTCTCTACTTTGTCTTCCCTCAAAACGTCGTTCTTCACCTAGCTATCTTTCTCTACCTTGTCTTCCCTCAAAACGTCGTTCGTTCTTCACCAAGCTATCTTTCTTTACCTTGTCTTCCCCCAAAACTTCGTTCTTCACAAGCTATCCTTCTCTACCTTGTCTTCCCTCAAAATTTCGTTCTTGATCAAGCTATCTTTCTCTCCCTTGTCTTCCCTCAAAACTTCGTTCTTCACCAAGCTAACTTTCTCTACCTTGTCTTCCCTCAAAACTTCGTTCTTCATCAAGCTATCTTTCTCTACCTTGTCTTCCCTCAAAACTTCGTTCTTCACCAAGCTATCTTTCTCTACCTTGTCTTCCCTCAAAACTTCGTTCTTCACCAAGCTAACTTTCTCTACCTTTTTTCCCCCCAAAACTTCGTTCTTCACCAAACTATCTTTCTCTACCTTGTCTTCCCTCAAAACTTCGTTCTTCACCAAGCTATCTTTCTCTACCTTGTCTTCCCTCAAAACTCCGTTCTTCATCAAGCTATCGTTCTCTACTTTGTCTTCCCTCAAAACGTCGTTCTTCACCTAGCTATCTTTCTCTACCTTGTCTTCCCTCAAAACGTCGTTCGTTCTTCACCAAGCTATCTTTCTCTACCTTGTCTTCCCCCAAAACTTCGTTCTTCACAAGCTATCCTTCTCTACCTTGTCTTCCCTCAAAACTTCGTTCTTGATCAAGCTATCTTTCTCTACCTTGTCTTCCCTCAAAACTTTGTTCTTCACCAAGCTATCTTTCTCTACCTTGTCTTCCCTCAAAACTTCGTTCTTCACCAAGCTATCTTTCTCTACCTTGTCTTCCCTCAAAACTTCGTTCTTCACCAAGCTATCTTTCTCTACCTTGTCTTCCCCCAAAACATCGTTCTTCACCAAGCTATCTTTCTTTACCTTGTCTCCCCTCAAAACTACGTTATTCACCAAGCTATCTTTCTCTACCTTGTCTTCCCTCAAAACTTCGTTCTTCACCAAGCTATCTTTCTCTACCTTGTCTTCCCTCAAAACTTCGTTCTTCACCAAGCTATCTTTCTCTACCTTGTCTTCCCCCAGAACATCGTTCTTCACCAATCTATCTTTCTCTACCTTGTCTTCCCTCAAAACTTCGTTATTCACCAAGCTATCTTTCTCTACCTTGCCTTCCTGCAAAACTTCGTTCTTCATCAAGCTATCTTTCTCTACTTTGTCTTCCCTCAAAACATCGTTCGTTCTTTATCAAGCTATCTTTCTCTACCTTGTCTTCCCTCAAGACTTCGTTCGTCACCAAGCTATCTTTCTCTACATTGTCTTCCCCCAAAACTTCGTTCTTCATCAAGCTATCTTTCTCTACCTTGTCTTCCCTCAAAACGTCGTTCTTCACCAAGCTATCTTTCTCTACCTTGTCTTCCCACAAAACTTCGTTCTTCATCAAGCTATCTTTCTCTACCTTGTCTTCCCTCAAAACGTCGTTCTTCACCAAGCTATCTTTCTCTACCTTGTCTTCCCCCAAAACTTCGTTCTTCACCAAGCTATCTTTCTCTACCTTGTCTACCCCCAAAACTTCGTTCTTCACCAAGCTATCTTTCTCTACCTTGTCTTCCCACAAAACTTCGTTCTTCACCAAGCTATCTCTCTCTACCTTGTCTTCCCACAAAACGTCGTTCTTCACCAAGCTATCTTTCGCTACCTTGTCTTCCCTCAAAACTTCGTTCTTCATCAAGCTATCTTTCTCTACCTTGTCTTCCCTCAAAACTTCGTTCTTCACCAAGCTATCTTTCTCTACCTTGTCTTCCCTCAAAACTTCGCTCTTCACCAAGCTATCTTTCTCTACCTTGTCTTCCCTCAAAACTTCGTTCTTCACCAAGCTATCTTTCTCTACCTTGTCTTCCCTCAAAACTTCGTTCTTCACCAAGCTATCTTTCTCTACCTTTTTTCCCCCCAAAACTTCGTTCTTCACCAAACTATCTTTCTCTACCTTGTCTTCCCTCAAAACTTCGTTCTTCACCAAGCTATCTTTCTCTACCTTGTCTTCCCTCAAAACTCCGTTCTTCATCAAGCTATCGTTCTCTACTTTGTCTTCCCTCAAAACGTCGTTCTTCACCTAGCTATCCTTCTCTACCTTGTCTTCCCTCAAAACGTCGTTCGTTCTTCACCAAGCTATCTTTCTCTACCTTGTGTACCCCCAAAACTTCGTTCTTCACAAGCTATCCTTCTCTACCTTGTCTTCCCTCAAAACTTCGTTCTTGATTAAGCTATCTTTCTCTACCTTGTCTTCCCTCAAAACTTTGTTCTTCACCAAGCTATCTTTCTCTACCTTGTCTTCCCTCAAAACTTCGTTCTTCACCAAGCTATCTTTCTCTACCTTGTCTTCCCCCAAAACATCGTTCTTCACCAAGCTATCTTTCTTTACCTTGTCTTCCCTCAAAACTTCGTTATTCACCAAGCTATCTTTCTCTACCTTGTCTTCCCTCAAAACTCCGTTCTTCATCAAGCTATCGTTCTCTACTTTGTCTTCCCTCAAAACGTCGTTCTTCACCAAGCTATCTTTCTCTACCTTGTCTTCCCTCAACACTTCGTTCGTTCTTCATCAAGCTATCATTCTCTACCTTGTCTTCCCCCAAAACTACGTTCTTCACAAGGTATCTTTCTCTACCTTGTCTTCCCTCAAAACTTCGTTCTTCACCAAGCTATCTTTCTCTACCTTGTCTTCCCTCAAAATTTCGTTCTTCACCAAGCTATCTTTCTCTACCTTGTCTTCCCTCAAAACTTCGTTCTTCACCAAGCTATCTTTCTCTACCTTGTCTTCCCTCAAAACTTCGTTCTTCACCAAGCTAACTTTCTCTACCTTGTCTTCCCTCAAAACTTCGTTCTTCATCAAGCTATCTTTCTCTACCTTGTCTTCCCTCAAAACTTCGTTCTTCATCAAGCTATCTTTCTCTACCTTGTCTTCCCTCAAAACGTCGTTCTTCACCAAGCTATCTTTCTCTACCTTGTCTTCCCCCAAAACTTCGTTCTTCACCAAGCTATCTTTCTCTACCTTGTCTACCCCCAAAACTTCGTTCTTCACCAAGCTATCTTTCTCTACCTTGTCTTCCCACAAAACTTCGTTCTTCACCAAGCTATCTCTCTCTACCTTGTCTTCCCACAAAACGTCGTTCTTCACCAAGCTATCTTTCGCTACCTTGTCTTCCCTCAAAACTTCGTTCTTCATCAAGCTATCTTTCTCTACCTTGTCTTCCCTCAAAACTTCGTTCTTCACCAAGCTATCTTTCTCTACCTTGTCTTCCCTCAAAACTTCGCTCTTCACCAAGCTATCTTTCTCTACCTTGTCTTCCCTCAAAACTTCGTTCTTCACCAAGCTATCTTTCTCTACCTTGTCTTCCCTCAAAACTTCGTTCTTCACCAAGCTATCTTTCTCTACCTTTTTTCCCCCCAAAACTTCGTTCTTCACCAAACTATCTTTCTCTACCTTGTCTTCCCTCAAAACTTCGTTCTTCACCAAGCTATCTTTCTCTACCTTGTCTTCCCTCAAAACTCCGTTCTTCATCAAGCTATCGTTCTCTACTTTGTCTTCCCTCAAAACGTCGTTCTTCACCTAGCTATCCTTCTCTACCTTGTCTTCCCTCAAAACGTCGTTCGTTCTTCACCAAGCTATCTTTCTCTACCTTGTGTACCCCCAAAACTTCGTTCTTCACAAGCTATCCTTCTCTACCTTGTCTTCCCTCAAAACTTCGTTCTTGATTAAGCTATCTTTCTCTACCTTGTCTTCCCTCAAAACTTTGTTCTTCACCAAGCTATCTTTCTCTACCTTGTCTTCCCTCAAAACTTCGTTCTTCACCAAGCTATCTTTCTCTACCTTGTCTTCCCCCAAAACATCGTTCTTCACCAAGCTATCTTTCTTTACCTTGTCTTCCCTCAAAACTTCGTTATTCACCAAGCTATCTTTCTCTACCTTGTCTTCCCTCAAAACTCCGTTCTTCATCAAGCTATCGTTCTCTACTTTGTCTTCCCTCAAAACGTCGTTCTTCACCAAGCTATCTTTCTCTACCTTGTCTTCCCTCAACACTTCGTTCGTTCTTCATCAAGCTATCATTCTCTACCTTGTCTTCCCCCAAAACTACGTTCTTCACAAGGTATCTTTCTCTACCTTGTCTTCCCTCAAAACTTCGTTCTTCACCAAGCTATCTTTCTCTACCTTGTCTTCCCTCAAAATTTCGTTCTTCACCAAGCTATCTTTCTCTACCTTGTCTTCCCTCAAAACTTCGTTCTTCACCAAGCTAACTTTCTCTACCTTGTCTTCCCTCAAAACTTCGTTCTTCACCAAGCTAACTTTCTCTACCTTGTCTTCCCTCAAAACTTCGTTCTTCATCAAGCTATCTTTCTCTACCTTGTCTTCCCTCAAAACTTCGTTCTTCACCAAGCTATCTTTCTCTACCTTGTCTTCCCTCAAAACTCCGTTCTTCATCAAGCTATCGTTCTCTACTTTGTCTTCCCTCAAAACGTCGTTCTTCACCAAGCTATCTTTCTCTACCTTGTCTTCCCTCAACACTTCGTTCGTTCTTCATCAAGCTATCATTCTCTACCTTGTCTTCCCCCAAAACTACGTTCTTCACAAGCTATCTTTCTCTACCTTGTCTTCCCTCAAAACTTCGTTCTTCACCAAGCTATCTTTCTCTACCTTGTCTTCCCTCAAAATTTCGTTCTTCACCAAGCTATCTTTCTCTACCTTGTCTTCCCTCAAAACTTCGTTCTTCACCAAGCTATCTTTCTCTACCTTGTCTTCCCTCAAAACTTCGTTCTTCACCAAGCTAACTTTCTCTACCTTGTCTTCCCTCAAAACTTCGTTCTTCATCAAGCTATCTTTCTCTACCTTGTCTTCCCTCAAAACTTCGTTCTTCACCAAGCTATCTTTCTCTACCTTGTCTTCCCTCAAAACTTCGTTCTTCACCAAGCTATCTTTCGCTACCTTGTCTTCCCTCAAAACTTCGTTCTTCACCAAGCTAACTTTCTCTACCTTGTCTTCCCTCAAAACTTCGTTCTTCATCAAGCTATCTTTCTCTACCTTGTCTTCCCTCAAAACTTCGTTCTTCACCAAGCTATATTTCTCTACCTTTTTTTCCCCCAAAACTTCGTTCTTCACCAAACTATCTTTCTCTACCTTGTCTTCCCTCAAAACTTCGTTCTTCACCAAGCTATCTTTCTCTACCTTGTCTTCCCTCAAAACTCCGTTCTTCATCAAGCTATCGTTCTCTACTTTGTCTTCCCTCAAAACGTCGTTCTTCACCTAGCTATCTTTCTCTACCTTGTCTTCCCTCAAAACGTCGTTCGTTCTTCACCAAGCTATCTTTCTTTACCTTGTCTTCCCCCAAAACTTCGTTCTTCACAAGCTATCCTTCTCTACCTTGTCTTCCCTCAAAACTTCGTTCTTGATCAAGCTATCTTTCTCTACCTTGTCTTCCCTCAAAACTTCGTTCTTCATCAAGCTATCTTTCTCTACCTTGTCTTCCCTCAAAACTTCGTTCTTCACCAAGCTATATTTCTCTACCTTTTTTTCCCCCAAAACTTCGTTCTTCACCAAACTATCTTTCTCTACCTTGTCTTCCCTCAAAACTTCGTTCTTCACCAAGCTATCTTTCTCTACCTTGTCTTCCCTCAAAACTCCGTTCTTCATCAAGCTATCGTTCTCTACTTTGTCTTCCCTCAAAACGTCGTTCTTCACCTAGCTATCTTTCTCTACCTTGTCTTCCCTCAAAACGTCGTTCGTTCTTTATCAAGCTATCTTTCTCTACCTTGTCTTCCCTCAAGACTTCGTTCGTCACCAAGCTATCTTTCTCTACATTGTCTTCCCCCAAAACTTCGTTCTTCATCAAGCTATCTTTCTCTACCTTGTCTTCCCTCAAAACGTCGTTCTTCACCAAGCTATCTTTCTCTACCTTGTCTTCCCACAAAACTTCGTTCTTCATCAAGCTATCTTTCTCTACCGTGTCTTCCCTCAAAACTTTGTTCTTCACCAAGCTATCTTTCTCTACCTTGTCTTCCCTCAAAACTTCGTTCTTCACCAAGCTATCTTTCTCTACCTTGTCTTCCCTCAAAACTTCGTTCTTCACCAAGCTATCTTTCTCTAGCTTGTCTTCCCCCAAAACATCGTTCTTCACCAAGCTATCTTTCTGCACCTTGTCTTCCCTCAAAACTTCGTTATTCACCAAGCTATCTTTCTCTACCTTGTCTCCCCTCAAAACTCCGTTCTTCATCAAGCTATCGTTCTCTACTTTGTCTTCCCTCAAAACGTCGTTCTTCACCAAGCTATCTTTCTCTACCTTGTCTTCCCTCAACACTTCGTTCGTTCTTCACCAAGCTATCTTTCTCTACCTTGTCTTCCCCCAAAACTACGTTCTTCACAAGCTATCTTTCTCTACCTTGTCTTCCCTCAAAACTTCGTTCTTCACCAAGCTATCTTTCTCTACCTTGTCTTCCCTCAAAATTTCGTTCTTCACCAAGCTATCTTTCTCTACCTTGTCTTCCCTCATAACTTCGTTCTTCACCAAGCTATCTTTCTCTACCTTGTCTTCCCTCAAAACTTCGTTCTTCACCAAGCTAACTTTCTCTACCATGTCTTCCCTCAAAACTTCGTTCTTCATCAAGCTATCTTTCTCTACCTTGTCTTCCCTCAAAACTTCGTTCTTCACCAAGCTATCTTTCTCTACCTTGTCTTCCCTCAAAACTTCGTTCTTCACCAAGCTATCTTTCTCTACCTTGTCTTCCCTCAAAACTTCGTTCTTCACCAAGCTAACTTTCTCTACCTTGTCTTCCCTCAAAACTTCGTTCTTCATCAAGCTATCTTTCTCTACCTTGTCTTCCCTCAAAACTTCGTTCTTCACCAAGCTATATTTCTCTACCTTTTTTTCCCCCAAAACTTCGTTCTTCACAAAACTATCTTTCTCTACCTTGTCTTCCCTCAAAACTTCGTTCTTCACCAAGCTATCTTTCTCTACCTTGTCTTCCCTCAAAACTCCGTTCTTCATCAAGCTATCGTTCTCTACTTTGTCTTCCCTCAAAACGTCGTTCTTCACCTAGCTATCTTTCTCTACCTTGTCTTCCCTCAAAACGTCGTTCGTTCTTCACCAAGCTATCTTTCTTTACCTTGTCTTCCCCCAAAACTTCGTTCTTCACAAGCTATCCTTCTCTACCTTGTCTTCCCTCAAAATTTCGTTCTTGATCAAGCTATCTTTCTCTCCCTTGTCTTCCCTCAAAACTTCGTTCTTCACCAAGCTAACTTTCTCTACCTTGTCTTCCCTCAAAACTTCGTTCTTCATCAAGCTATCTTTCTCTACCTTGTCTTCCCTCAAAACTTCGTTCTTCACCAAGCTATCTTTCTCTACCTTGTCTTCCCTCAAAACTTCGTTCTTCACCAAGCTATCTTTCTCTACCTTTTTTCCCCCCAAAACTTCGTTCTTCACCAAACTATCTTTCTCTACCTTGTCTTCCCTCAAAACTTCGTTCTTCACCAAGCTATCTTTCTCTACCTTGTCTTCCCTCAAAACTCCGTTCTTCATCAAGCTATCGTTCTCTACTTTGTCTTCCCTCAAAACGTCGTTCTTCACCTAGCTATCTTTCTCTACCTTGTCTTCCCTCAAAACGTCGTTCGTTCTTCACCAAGCTATCTTTCTCTACCTTGTCTTCCCCCAAAACTTCGTTCTTCACAAGCTATCCTTCTCTACCTTGTCTTCCCTCAAAACTTCGTTCTTGATCAAGCTATCTTTCTCTACCTTGTCTTCCCTCAAAACTTTGTTCTTCACCAAGCTATCTTTCTCTACCTTGTCTTCCCTCAAAACTTCGTTCTTCACCAAGCTATCTTTCTCTACCTTGTCTTCCCTCAAAACTTCGTTCTTCACCAAGCTATCTTTCTCTACCTTGTCTTCCCCCAAAACATCGTTCTTCACCAAGCTATCTTTCTTTACCTTGTCTCCCCTCAAAACTACGTTATTCACCAAGCTATCTTTCTCTACCTTGTCTTCCCTCAAAACTTCGTTCTTCACCAAGCTATCTTTCTCTACCTTGTCTTCCCTCAAAACTTCGTTCTTCACCAAGCTATCTTTCTCTACCTTGTCTTCCCCCAGAACATCGTTCTTCACCAATCTATCTTTCTCTACCTTGTCTTCCCTCAAAACTTCGTTATTCACCAAGCTATCTTTCTCTACCTTGCCTTCCTGCAAAACTTCGTTCTTCATCAAGCTATCTTTCTCTACTTTGTCTTCCCTCAAAACATCGTTCGTTCTTTATCAAGCTATCTTTCTCTACCTTGTCTTCCCTCAAGACTTCGTTCGTCACCAAGCTATCTTTCTCTACATTGTCTTCCCCCAAAACTTCGTTCTTCATCAAGCTATCTTTCTCTACCTTGTCTTCCCTCAAAACGTCGTTCTTCACCAAGCTATCTTTCTCTACCTTGTCTTCCCACAAAACTTCGTTCTTCATCAAGCTATCTTTCTCTACCTTGTCTTCCCTCAAAACGTCGTTCTTCACCAAGCTATCTTTCTCTACCTTGTCTTCCCCCAAAACTTCGTTCTTCACCAAGCTATCTTTCTCTACCTTGTCTACCCCCAAAACTTCGTTCTTCACCAAGCTATCTTTCTCTACCTTGTCTTCCCACAAAACTTCGTTCTTCACCAAGCTATCTCTCTCTACCTTGTCTTCCCACAAAACGTCGTTCTTCACCAAGCTATCTTTCGCTACCTTGTCTTCCCTCAAAACTTCGTTCTTCATCAAGCTATCTTTCTCTACCTTGTCTTCCCTCAAAACTTCGTTCTTCACCAAGCTATCTTTCTCTACCTTGTCTTCCCTCAAAACTTCGCTCTTCACCAAGCTATCTTTCTCTACCTTGTCTTCCCTCAAAACTTCGTTCTTCACCAAGCTATCTTTCTCTACCTTGTCTTCCCTCAAAACTTCGTTCTTCACCAAGCTATCTTTCTCTACCTTTTTTCCCCCCAAAACTTCGTTCTTCACCAAACTATCTTTCTCTACCTTGTCTTCCCTCAAAACTTCGTTCTTCACCAAGCTATCTTTCTCTACCTTGTCTTCCCTCAAAACTCCGTTCTTCATCAAGCTATCGTTCTCTACTTTGTCTTCCCTCAAAACGTCGTTCTTCACCTAGCTATCCTTCTCTACCTTGTCTTCCCTCAAAACGTCGTTCGTTCTTCACCAAGCTATCTTTCTCTACCTTGTGTACCCCCAAAACTTCGTTCTTCACAAGCTATCCTTCTCTACCTTGTCTTCCCTCAAAACTTCGTTCTTGATTAAGCTATCTTTCTCTACCTTGTCTTCCCTCAAAACTTTGTTCTTCACCAAGCTATCTTTCTCTACCTTGTCTTCCCTCAAAACTTCGTTCTTCACCAAGCTATCTTTCTCTACCTTGTCTTCCCCCAAAACATCGTTCTTCACCAAGCTATCTTTCTTTACCTTGTCTTCCCTCAAAACTTCGTTATTCACCAAGCTATCTTTCTCTACCTTGTCTTCCCTCAAAACTCCGTTCTTCATCAAGCTATCGTTCTCTACTTTGTCTTCCCTCAAAACGTCGTTCTTCACCAAGCTATCTTTCTCTACCTTGTCTTCCCTCAACACTTCGTTCGTTCTTCATCAAGCTATCATTCTCTACCTTGTCTTCCCCCAAAACTACGTTCTTCACAAGGTATCTTTCTCTACCTTGTCTTCCCTCAAAACTTCGTTCTTCACCAAGCTATCTTTCTCTACCTTGTCTTCCCTCAAAATTTCGTTCTTCACCAAGCTATTTTTCTCTACCTTGTCTTCCCTCAAAACTTCGTTCTTCACCAAGCTATCTTTCTCTACCTTGTCTTCCCTCAAAACTTCGTTCTTCACCAAGCTAACTTTCTCTACCTTGTCTTCCCTCAAAACTTCGTTCTTCATCAAGCTATCTTTCTCTACCTTGTCTTCCCTCAAAACTTCGTTCTTCACCAAGCTATCTTTCTCTACCTTGTCTTCCCTCAAAACTTCGTTCTTCACCAAGCTATCTTTCTCTACCTTGTCTTCCCTCAAAACTTCGTTCTTCACCAAGCTAACTTTCTCTACCTTGTCTTCCCTCAAAACTTCGTTCTTCATCAAGCTATCTTTCTCTACCTTGTCTTCCCTCAAAACTTCGTTCTTCACCAAGCTATATTTCTCTACCTTTTTTTCCCCCAAAACTTCGTTCTTCACCAAACTATCTTTCTCTACCTTGTCTTCCCTCAAAACTTCGTTCTTCACCAAGCTATCTTTCTCTACCTTGTCTTCCCTCAAAACTCCGTTCTTCATCAAGCTATCGTTCTCTACTTTGTCTTCCCTCAAAACGTCGTTCTTCACCTAGCTATCTTTCTCTACCTTGTCTTCCCTCAAAACGTCGTTCGTTCTTCACCAAGCTATCTTTCTTTACCTTGTCTTCCCCCAAAACTTCGTTCTTCACAAGCTATCCTTCTCTACCTTGTCTTCCCTCAAAACTTCGTTCTTGATCAAGCTATCTTTCTCTACCTTGTCTTCCCTCAAAACTTCGTTCTTCATCAAGCTATCTTTCTCTACCTTGTCTTCCCTCAAAACTTCGTTCTTCACCAAGCTATATTTCTCTACCTTTTTTTCCCCCAAAACTTCGTTCTTCACCAAACTATCTTTCTCTACCTTGTCTTCCCTCAAAACTTCGTTCTTCACCAAGCTATCTTTCTCTACCTTGTCTTCCCTCAAAACTCCGTTCTTCATCAAGCTATCGTTCTCTACTTTGTCTTCCCTCAAAACGTCGTTCTTCACCTAGCTATCTTTCTCTACCTTGTCTTCCCTCAAAACGTCGTTCGTTCTTCACCAAGCTATCTTTCTTTACCTTGTCTTCCCCCAAAACTTCGTTCTTCACAAGCTATCCTTCTCTACCTTGTCTTCCCTCAAAACTTCGTTCTTGATCAAGCTATCTTTCTCTACCTTGTCTTCCCTCAAAACTTCGTTCTTCATCAAGCTATCTTTCTCTACCTTGGCTTCCCTCAAAACTTCGTTCTTCACCAAGCTATCTTTCTCTACCTTGTCTTCCCTCAAAACTTCGTTCTTCACCAAGCTATCTTACTCTACCTTGTCTTCCCTCAAAACTTCGTTCTTCACCAAGCTAACTTTCTCTACCTTGTCTTCCCTCAAAACTTCGTTCTTCATCAAGCTATCTTTCTCTACCTTGTCTTCCCTCAAAACTTCGTTCTTCACCAAGCTATCTTTCTCTACCTTGTCTTCCCTCAAAACTTCGTTCTTCACCAAGCTATCTTTCTCTACCTTTTTCCCCCCAAAAACTTCGTTCTTCACCAAACTATCTTTCTCTACCTTGTCTTCCCTCAAAACTTCGTTCTTCACCAAGCTATCTTTCTCTACCTTGTCTTCCCTCAAAACTCCGTTCTTCATCAAGCTATCGTTCTCTACTTTGTCTTCCCTCAAAACGTCGTTCTTCACCAAGCTATCCTTCTCTACCTTGTCTTCCCTCAAAACGTCGTTCGTTCTTCACCAAGCTATCTTTCTCTACCTTGTCTTCCCCCAAAACTTCGTTCTTCACAAGCTATCCTTCTCTACCTTGTCTTCCCTCAAAACTTCGTTCTTGATCAAGCTATCTTTCTCTACCTTGTCTTCCCTCAAAACTTTGTTCTTCACCAAGCTATCTTTCTCTACCTTGTCTTCCCTCAAAACTTCGTTCTTCACCAAGCTATCTTTCTCTACCTTGTCTTCCCTCAAAACTTTGTTCTTCACCAAGCTAACTTTCTCTACCTTGTCTTCCCTCAATACTTCGTTCTTCACCAAGCTATCGTTCTCTACTTTGTCTTCCCTCAAAACGTCGTTCTTCACCAAGCTATCTTTCTCTACCTTGTCTTCCCTCAACACTTCGTTCGTTCTTCACCAAGCTATCTTTCTCTACCTTGTCTTCCCCCAAAACTACGTTCTTCACAAGCTATCTTTCTCTACCTTGTCTTCCCTCAAAACTTCGTTCTTCACCAAGCTATCTTTCTCTACCTTGTCTTCCCTCAAAATTTCGTTCTTCACCAAGCTATCTTTCTCTACCTTGTCTTCCCTCAAAACTTCGTTCTTCACCAAGCTATCTTTCTCTACCTTGTCTTCCCTCAAAACTTCGTTCTTCACCAAGCTAACTTTCTCTACCTTGTCTTCCCTCAAAACTTCGTTCTTCATCAAGCTATCTTTCTCTACCTTGTCTTCCCTCAAAACTTCGTTCTTCACCAAGCTATCTTTCTCTACCTTGTCTTCCCTCAAAACTTCGTTCTTCACCAAGCTATCTTTCCCTACCTTGTCTTCCCTCAAAACTTCGTTCTTCACCAATCTAACTTTCTCTACCTTGTCTTCCCTCAAAACTTCGTTCTTCATCAAGCTATCTTTCTCTACCTTGTCTTCCCTCAAAACTCCGTTCTTCATCAAGCTATCGTTCTCTACTTTGTCTTCCCTCAAAACGTCGTTCTTCACCTAGCTATCTTTCTCTACCTTGTCTTCCCTCAAAACGTCGTTCGTTCTTCACCAAGCTATCTTTCTTTACCTTGTCTTCCCCCAAAACTTCGTTCTTCACAAGCTATCCTTCTCTACATTGTCTTCCCTCAAAACTTCGTTCTTGATCAAGCTATCTTTCTCTACCTTGTCTTCCCTCAAAACTTCGTTCTTCATCAAGCTATCTTTCTCTACCTTGTCTTCCCTCAAAACTTCGTTCTTCACCAAGCTATCTTTCTCTACCTTGTCTTCCCTCAAAACTTCGTTCTTCACCAAGCTATCTTACTCTACCTTGTCTTCCCTCAAAACTTCGTTCTTCACCAAGCTAACTTTCTCTACCTTGTCTTCCCTCAAAACTTCGTTCTTCATCAAGCTATCTTTCTCTACCTTGTCTTCCCTCAAAACTTCGTTCTTCACCAAGCTATCTTTCTCTACCTTTTTTCCCCCCAAAACTTCGTTCTTCACCAAACTATCTTTCTCTACCTTGTCTTCCCTCAAAACTTCGTTCTTCACCAAGCTATCTTTCTCTACCTTGTCTTCCCTCAAAACTCCGTTCTTCATCAAGCTATCGTTCTCTACTTTGTCTTCCCTCAAAACGTCGTTCTTCACCTAGCTATCTTTCTCTACCTTGTCTTCCCTCAAAACGTCGTTCGTTCTTCACCAAGCTATCTTTCTCTACCTTGTCTTCCCTCAAAACTTCGTTCGTTCTTCACCAAGCTATCTTTCTCTACCTTGTCTTCCCCCAAAACTTCGTTCTTCACAAGCTATCCTTCTCTACCTTGTCTTCCCTCAAAACTTCGTTCTTCACCAAGCTATCTTTCTCTACCTTGTCTTCCCCCAAAACTTCGTTCTTCACCAAACTATCTTTCTCTACCTTATCTTCCCTCAAAACTTCGTTCTTCACCAAGCTATCTTTGTCTACCTTGTCTTCCCTCAAAACTCCGTTCTTCATCAAGCTATCGTTCTCTACTTTGTCTTCCCTCAAAACGTCGTTCTTCACCTAGCTATCTTTCTCTACCTTGTCTTCCTTCAAAACGTCGTTCGTTCTTCACCAAGCTATCTTTCTTTACCTTGTCTTCCCCCAAAACTTCGTTCTTCACAAGCTATCCTTCTCTACCTTGTCTTCCCTCAAAACTTCGTTCTTGATCAAGCTATCTTTCTCTCCCTTGTCTTCCCTCAAAACTTCGTTCTTCATCAAGCTATCTTTCTCTAACTTGTCTTCCCTCAAAACTTCGTTCTTCACCAAGCTATCTTTCTCTACCTTGTCTTCCCTCAAAACTTCGTTCTTCACCAAGCTATCTTTCTCTACCTTGTCTTCCCTCAAAACTTCGTTCTTCACCTAGCTATCTTTCTCTACCTTGTCTTCCCTCAAAACGTCGTTCGTTCTTCACCAAGCTATCTTTCTCTACCTTGTCTTCCCTCAAAACTCCGTTCTTCATCAAGCTATCGTTCTCTACTTTGTCTTCCCTCAAAACGTCGTTCTTCACCTAGCTATCTTTCTCTACCTTGTCTTCCCTCAAAACGTCGTTCGTTCTTCACCAAGCTATCTTTCTTTACCTTGTCTTCCCCCAAAACTTCGTTCTTCACAAGCTATCCTTCTCTACCTTGTCTTCCCTCAAAACTTCGTTCTTGATCAAGCTATCTTTCTCTACCTTGTCTTCCCTCAAAACTTCGTTCTTCATCAAGCTATCTTTCTCTACCTTGGCTTCCCTCAAAACTTCGTTCTTCACCAAGCTATCTTTCTCTACCTTGTCTTCCCTCAAAACTTCGTTCTTCACCAAGCTATCTTACTCTACCTTGTCTTCCCTCAAAACTTCGTTCTTCACCAAGCTAACTTTCTCTACCTTGTCTTCCCTCAAAACTTCGTTCTTCATCAAGCTATCTTTCTCTACCTTGTCTTCCCTCAAAACTTCGTTCTTCACCAAGCTATCTTTCTCTACCTTGTCTTCCCTCAAAACTTCGTTCTTCACCAAGCTATCTTTCTCTACCTTTTTCCCCCCAAAAACTTCGTTCTTCACCAAACTATCTTTCTCTACCTTGTCTTCCCTCAAAACTTCGTTCTTCACCAAGCTATCTTTCTCTACCTTGTCTTCCCTCAAAACTCCGTTCTTCATCAAGCTATCGTTCTCTACTTTGTCTTCCCTCAAAACGTCGTTCTTCACCAAGCTATCCTTCTCTACCTTGTCTTCCCTCAAAACGTCGTTCGTTCTTCACCAAGCTATCTTTCTCTACCTTGTCTTCCCCCAAAACTTCGTTCTTCACAAGCTATCCTTCTCTACCTTGTCTTCCCTCAAAACTTCGTTCTTGATCAAGCTATCTTTCTCTACCTTGTCTTCCCTCAAAACTTTGTTCTTCACCAAGCTATCTTTCTCTACCTTGTCTTCCCTCAAAACTTCGTTCTTCACCAAGCTATCTTTCTCTACCTTGTCTTCCCTCAAAACTTTGTTCTTCACCAAGCTAACTTTCTCTACCTTGTCTTCCCTCAATACTTCGTTCTTCACCAAGCTATCGTTCTCTACTTTGTCTTCCCTCAAAACGTCGTTCTTCACCAAGCTATCTTTCTCTACCTTGTCTTCCCTCAACACTTCGTTCGTTCTTCACCAAGCTATCTTTCTCTACCTTGTCTTCCCCCAAAACTACGTTCTTCACAAGCTATCTTTCTCTACCTTGTCTTCCCTCAAAACTTCGTTCTTCACCAAGCTATCTTTCTCTACCTTGTCTTCCCTCAAAATTTCGTTCTTCACCAAGCTATCTTTCTCTACCTTGTCTTCCCTCAAAACTTCGTTCTTCACCAAGCTATCTTTCTCTACCTTGTCTTCCCTCAAAACTTCGTTCTTCACCAAGCTAACTTTCTCTACCTTGTCTTCCCTCAAAACTCCGTTCTTCATCAAGCTATCTTTCTCTACCTTGTCTTCCCTCAAAACTTCGTTCTTCACCAAGCTATCTTTCTCTACCTTGTCTTCCCTCAAAACTTCGTTCTTCACCAAGCTATCTTTCCCTACCTTGTCTTCCCTCAAAACTTCGTTCTTCACCAATCTAACTTTCTCTACCTTGTCTTCCCTCAAAACTTCGTTCTTCATCAAGCTATCTTTCTCTACCTTGTCTTCCCTCAAAACTCCGTTCTTCATCAAGCTATCGTTCTCTACTTTGTCTTCCCTCAAAACGTCGTTCTTCACCTAGCTATCTTTCTCTACCTTGTCTTCCCTCAAAACGTCGTTCGTTCTTCACCAAGCTATCTTTCTTTACCTTGTCTTCCCCCAAAACTTCGTTCTTCACAAGCTATCCTTCTCTACATTGTCTTCCCTCAAAACTTCGTTCTTGATCAAGCTATCTTTCTCTACCTTGTCTTCCCTCAAAACTTCGTTCTTCATCAAGCTATCTTTCTCTACCTTGTCTTCCCTCAAAGCTTCGTTCTTCACCAAGCTATCTTTCTCTACCTTGTCTTCCCTCAAAACTTCGTTCTTCACCAAGCTATCTTACTCTACCTTGTCTTCCCTCAAAACTTCGTTCTTCACCAAGCTAACTTTCTCTACCTTGTCTTCCCTCAAAACTTCGTTCTTCATCAAGCTATCTTTCTCTACCTTGTCTTCCCTCAAAACTTCGTTCTTCACCAAGCTATCTTTCTCTACCTTTTTTCCCCCCAAAACTTCGTTCTTCACCAAACTATCTTTCTCTACCTTGTCTTCCCTCAAAACTTCGTTCTTCACCAAGCTATCTTTCTCTACCTTGTCTTCCCTCAAAACTCCGTTCTTCATCAAGCTATCGTTCTCTACTTTGTCTTCCCTCAAAACGTCGTTCTTCACCTAGCTATCTTTCTCTACCTTGTCTTCCCTCAAAACGTCGTTCGTTCTTCACCAAGCTATCTTTCTCTACCTTGTCTTCCCTCAAAACTTCGTTCGTTCTTCACCAAGCTATCTTTCTCTACCTTGTCTTCCCCCAAAACTTCGTTCTTCACAAGCTATCCTTCTCTACCTTGTCTTCCCTCAAAACTTCGTTCTTCACCAAGCTATCTTTCTCTACCTTGTCTTCCCCCAAAACTTCGTTCTTCACCAAACTATCTTTCTCTACCTTATCTTCCCTCAAAACTTCGTTCTTCACCAAGCTATCTTTGTCTACCTTGTCTTCCCTCAAAACTCCGTTCTTCATCAAGCTATCGTTCTCTACTTTGTCTTCCCTCAAAACGTCGTTCTTCACCTAGCTATCTTTCTCTACCTTGTCTTCCTTCAAAACGTCGTTCGTTCTTCACCAAGCTATCTTTCTTTACCTTGTCTTCCCCCAAAACTTCGTTCTTCACAAGCTATCCTTCTCTACCTTGTCTTCCCTCAAAACTTCGTTCTTGATCAAGCTATCTTTCTCTCCCTTGTCTTCCCTCAAAACTTCGTTCTTCATCAAGCTATCTTTCTCTAACTTGTCTTCCCTCAAAACTTCGTTCTTCACCAAGCTATCTTTCTCTACCTTGTCTTCCCTCAAAACTTCGTTCTTCACCAAGCTATCTTACTCTACCTTGTCTTCCCTCAAAACTTCGTTCTTCACCAAGCTAACTTTCTCTACCTTGTCTTCCCTCAAAACTTCGTTCTTCACCAAGCTAACTTTCTCTACCTTGTCTTCCCTCAAAACTTCGTTCTTCATCAAGCTATCTTTCTCTACCTTGTCTTCCCTCAAAACTTCGTTCTTCACCAAGCTATATTTCTCTACCTTTTTTTCCCCCAAAACTTCGTTCTTCACCAAACTATCTTTCTCTACCTTGTCTTCCCTCAAAACTTCGTTCTTCATCAAGCTATCGTTCTCTACTTTGTCTTCCCTCAAAACGTCGTTTTTCACCTAGCTATCTTTCTCTACCTTGTCTTCCCTCAAAACGTCGTTCGTTCTTCACCAAGCTATCTTTCTTTACCTTGTCTTCCCCCAAAACTTCGTTCTTCACAAGCTATCCTTCTCTACCTTGTCTTCCCTCAAAACTTCGTTCTTGATCAAGTTATCTTTCTCTACCTTGTCTTCCCTCAAAACTTCGTTCTTCATCAAGCTATCTTTCTCTACCTTGTCTTCCCTCAAAACTTCGTTCTTCACCAAGCTATCTTTCTCTACCTTGTCTTCCCTCAAAACTTCGTTCTTCACCAAGCTATCTTACTCTACCTTGTCTTCCCTCAAAACTTCGTTCTTCACCAAGCTAACTTTCTCTACCTTGTCTTCCCTCAAAACTTCGTTCTTCATCAAGCTATCTTTCTCTACCTTGTCTTCCCTCAAAACTTCGTTCTTCACCAAGCTATATTTCTCTACCTTTTTTTCCCCCAAAACTTCGTTCTTCACCAAACTATCTTTCTCTACCTTGTCTTCCCTCAAAACTTCGTTCTTCACCAAGCTATCTTTCTCTACCTTGTCTTCCCTCAAAACTCCGTTCTTCATCAAGCTATCGTTCTCTACTTTGTCTTCCCTCAAAACGTCGTTCTTCACCTAGCTATCTTTCTCTACCTTGTCTTCCCTCAAAACGTCGTTCGTTCTTTATCAAGCTATCTTTCTCTACCTTGTCTTCCCTCAAGACTTCGTTCGTCACCAAGCTATCTTTCTCTACATTGTCTTCCCCCAAAACTTCGTTCTTCACAAGCTATCCTTCTCTACCTTGTCTTCCCTCAAAACTTCGTTCTTGATCAAGCTATCTTTCTCTACCTTGTCTTCCCTCAAAACTTTGTTCTTCACCAAGCTATCTTTCTCTACCTTGTCTTCCCTCAAAACTTCGTTCTTCACCAAGCTATCTTTCTCTACCTTGTCTTCCCTCAAAACTTTGTTCTTCACCAAGCTAACTTTCTCTACCTTGTCTTCCCTCAATACTTCGTTCTTCACCAAGCTATCGTTCTCTACTTTGTCTTCCCTCAAAACGTCGTTCTTCACCAAGCTATCTTTCTCTACCTTGTCTTCCCTCAACACTTCGTTCGTTCTTCACCAAGCTATCTTTCTCTACCTTGTCTTCCCCCAAAACTACGTTCTTCACAAGCTATCTTTCTCTACCTTGTCTTCCCTCAAAACTTCGTTCTTCACCAAGCTATCTTTCTCTACCTTGTCTTCCCTCAAAATTTCGTTCTTCACCAAGCTATCTTTCTCTACCTTGTCTTCCCTCAAAACTTCGTTCTTCACCAAGCTATCTTTCTCTACCTTGTCTTCCCTCAAAACTTCGTTCTTCACCAAGCTAACTTTCTCTACCTTGTCTTCCCTCAAAACTTCGTTCTTCATCAAGCTATCTTTCTCTACCTTGTCTTCCCTCAAAACTTCGTTCTTCACCAAGCTATCTTTCTCTACCTTGTCTTCCCTCAAAACTTCGTTCTTCACCAAGCTATCTTTCCCTACCTTGTCTTCCCTCAAAACTTCGTTCTTCACCAATCTAACTTTCTCTACCTTGTCTTCCCTCAAAACTTCGTTCTTCATCAAGCTATCTTTCTCTACCTTGTCTTCCCTCAAAACTCCGTTCTTCATCAAGCTATCGTTCTCTACTTTGTCTTCCCTCAAAACGTCGTTCTTCACCTAGCTATCTTTCTCTACCTTGTCTTCCCTCAAAACGTCGTTCGTTCTTCACCAAGCTATCTTTCTTTACCTTGTCTTCCCCCAAAACTTCGTTCTTCACAAGCTATCCTTCTCTACATTGTCTTCCCTCAAAACTTCGTTCTTGATCAAGCTATCTTTCTCTACCTTGTCTTCCCTCAAAACTTCGTTCTTCATCAAGCTATCTTTCTCTACCTTGTCTTCCCTCAAAGCTTCGTTCTTCACCAAGCTATCTTTCTCTACCTTGTCTTCCCTCAAAACTTCGTTCTTCACCAAGCTATCTTACTCTACCTTGTCTTCCCTCAAAACTTCGTTCTTCACCAAGCTAACTTTCTCTACCTTGTCTTCCCTCAAAACTTCGTTCTTCATCAAGCTATCTTTCTCTACCTTGTCTTCCCTCAAAACTTCGTTCTTCACCAAGCTATCTTTCTCTACCTTTTTTCCCCCCAAAACTTCGTTCTTCACCAAACTATCTTTCTCTACCTTGTCTTCCCTCAAAACTTCGTTCTTCACCAAGCTATCTTTCTCTACCTTGTCTTCCCTCAAAACTCCGTTCTTCATCAAGCTATCGTTCTCTACTTTGTCTTCCCTCAAAACGTCGTTCTTCACCTAGCTATCTTTCTCTACCTTGTCTTCCCTCAAAACGTCGTTCGTTCTTCACCAAGCTATCTTTCTCTACCTTGTCTTCCCTCAAAACTTCGTTCGTTCTTCACCAAGCTATCTTTCTCTACCTTGTCTTCCCCCAAAACTTCGTTCTTCACAAGCTATCCTTTTCTACCTTGTCTTCCCTCAAAACTTCGTTCTTCACCAAGCTATCTTTCTCTACCTTGTCTTCCCCCAAAACTTCGTTCTTCACCAAACTATCTTTCTCTACCTTATCTTCCCTCAAAACTTCGTTCTTCACCAAGCTATCTTTGTCTACCTTGTCTTCCCTCAAAACTCCGTTCTTCATCAAGCTATCGTTCTCTACTTTGTCTTCCCTCAAAACGTCGTTCTTCACCTAGCTATCTTTCTCTACCTTGTCTTCCTTCAAAACGTCGTTCGTTCTTCACCAAGCTATCTTTCTTTACCTTGTCTTCCCCCAAAACTTCGTTCTTCACAAGCTATCCTTCTCTACCTTGTCTTCCCTCAAAACTTCGTTCTTGATCAAGCTATCTTTCTCTCCCTTGTCTTCCCTCAAAACTTCGTTCTTCATCAAGCTATCTTTCTCTAACTTGTCTTCCCTCAAAACTTCGTTCTTCACCAAGCTATCTTTCTCTACCTTGTCTTCCCTCAAAACTTCGTTCTTCACCAAGCTATCTTACTCTACCTTGTCTTCCCTCAAAACTTCGTTCTTCACCAAGCTAACTTTCTCTACCTTGTCTTCCCTCAAAACTTCGTTCTTCACCAAGCTAACTTTCTCTACCTTGTCTTCCCTCAAAACTTCGTTCTTCATCAAGCTATCTTTCTCTACCTTGTCTTCCCTCAAAACTTCGTTCTTCACCAAGCTATATTTCTCTACCTTTTTTTCCCCCAAAACTTCGTTCTTCACCAAACTATCTTTCTCTACCTTGTCTTCCCTCAAAACTTCGTTCTTCATCAAGCTATCGTTCTCTACTTTGTCTTCCCTCAAAACGTCGTTCTTCACCTAGCTATCTTTCTCTACCTTGTCTTCCCTCAAAACGTCGTTCGTTCTTCACCAAGCTATCTTTCTTTACCTTGTCTTCCCCCAAAACTTCGTTCTTCACAAGCTATCCTTCTCTACCTTGTCTTCCCTCAAAACTTCGTTCTTGATCAAGTTATCTTTCTCTACCTTGTCTTCCCTCAAAACTTCGTTCTTCATCAAGCTATCTTTCTCTACCTTGTCTTCCCTCAAAACTTCGTTCTTCACCAAGCTATCTTTCTCTACCTTGTCTTCCCTCAAAACTTCGTTCTTCACCAAGCTATCTTACTCTACCTTGTCTTCCCTCAAAACTTCGTTCTTCACCAAGCTAACTTTCTCTACCTTGTCTTCCCTCAAAACTTCGTTCTTCATCAAGCTATCTTTCTCTACCTTGTCTTCCCTCAAAACTTCGTTCTTCACCAAGCTATCTTTCTCTACCTTGTCTTCCCTCAAAACTTCGTTCTTCACCAAGCTATCTTTCTCTACCTTTTTTCCCCCCAAAACTTCGTTCTTCACCAAACTATCTTTCTCTACCTTGTCTTCCCTCAAAACTTCGTTCTTCACCAAGCTATCTTTCTCTACCTTGTCTTCCCTCAAAACTCCGTTCTTCATCAAGCTATCGTTCTCTACTTTGTCTTCCCTCAAAACGTCGTTCTTCACCTAGCTATCTTTCTCTACCTTGTCTTCCCTCAAAACGTCGTTCGTTCTTCACCAAGCTATCTTTCTCTACCTTGTCTTCCCTCAAAACTTCGTTCGTTCTTCACCAAGCTATCTTTCTCTACCTTGTCTTCCCCCAAAACTTCGTTCTTCACAAGCTATCCTTCTCTACCTTGTCTTCCCTCAAAACTTCGTTCTTCACCAAGCTATCTTTCTCTACCTTGTCTTCCCTCAAAACTTCGTTCTTCACAAGCTATCCTTCTCTACCTTGTCTTCCCTCAAAACTTCGTTCTTGATCAAGCTATCTTTCTCTCCCTTGTCTTCCCTCAAAACTTCGTTCTTCATCAAGCTATCTTTCTCTAACTTGTCTTCCCTCAAAACTTCGTTCTTCACCAAGCTATCTTTCTCTACCTTGTCTTCCCTCAAAACTTCGTTCTTCACCAAGCTATCTTACTCTACCTTGTCTTCCCTCAAAACTTCGTTCTTCACCAAGCTAACTTTCTCTACCTTGTCTTCCCTCAAAACTTCGTTCTTCACCAAGCTAACTTTCTCTACCTTGTCTTCCCTCAAAACTTCGTTCTTCATCAAGCTATCTTTCTCTACCTTGTCTTCCCTCAAAACTTCGTTCTTCACCAAGCTATATTTCTCTACCTTTTTTTCCCCCAAAACTTCGTTCTTCACCAAACTATCTTTCTCTACCTTGTCTTCCCTCAAAACTTCGTTCTTCATCAAGCTATCTTTCTCTACCTTGTCTTCCCTCAAAACTCCGTTCTTCATCAAGCTATCGTTCTCTACTTTGTCTTCCCTCAAAACGTCGTTCTTCACCTAGCTATCTTTCTCTACCTTGTCTTCCCTCAAAACGTCGTTCGTTCTTCACCAAGCTATCTTTCTTTACCTTGTCTTCCCCCAAAACTTCGTTCTTCACAAGCTATCCTTCTCTACCTTGTCTTCCCTCAAAACTTCGTTCTTGATCAAGCTATCTTTCTCTACCTTGTCTTCCCTCAAAACTTCGTTCTTCATCAAGCTATCTTTCTCTACCTTGTCTTCCCTCAAAACTTCGTTCTTCACCAAGCTATCTTTCTCTACCTTGTCTTCCCTCAAAACTTTGTTCTTCACCAAGCTATCTTACTCTACCTTGTCTTCCCTCAAAACTTCGTTCTTCACCAAGCTAACTTTCTCTACCTTGTCTTCCCTCAAAACTTCGTTCTTCATCAAGCTATCTTTCTCTACCTTGTCTTCCCTCAAAACTTCGTTCTTCACCAAGCTATCTTTCTCTACCTTGTCTTCCCTCAAAACTTCGTTCTTCACCAAGCTATCTTTCTCTACCTTTTTTCCCCCCAAAACTTCGTTCTTCACCAAACTATCTTTCTCTACCTTGTCTTCCCTCAAAACTTCGTTCTTCACCAAGCTATCTTTCTCTACCTTGTCTTCCCTCAAAACTCCGTTCTTCATCAAGCTATCGTTCTCTACTTTGTCTTCCCTCAAAACGTCGTTCTTCACCTAGCTATCTTTCTCTACCTTGTCTTCCCTCAAAACGTCGTTCGTTCTTCACCAAGCTATCTTTCTCTACCTTGTCTTCCCTCAAAACTTCGTTCGTTCTTCACCAAGCTATCTTTCTCTACCTTGTCTTCCCCCAAAACTTCGTTCTTCACAAGCTATCCTTCTCTACCTTGTCTTCCCTCAAAACATCGTTCTTCACCAAGCTATCTTTCTCTACCTTGTCTTCCCCCAAAACTTCGTTCTTCACCAAACTATCTTTCTCTACCTTGTCTTCCCTCAAAACTTCGTTCTTCACCAAGCTATCTTTCTCTACCTTGTCTTCCCTCAAAACTCCGTTCTTCATCAAGCTATCGTTCTCTACTTTGTCTTCCCTCAAAACGTCGTTCTTCACCTAGCTATCTTTCTCTACCTTGTCTTCCCTCAAAACGTCGTTCGTTCCTCACCAAGCTATCTTTCTTTACCTTGTCTTCCCCCAAAACTTCGTTCTTCACAAGCTATCCTTCTCTACCTTGTCTTCCCTCAAAACTTCGTTCTTGATCAAGCTATCTTTCTCTCCCTTGTCTTCCCTCAAAACTTCGTTCTTCATCAAGCTATCTTTCTCTAACTTGTCTTCCCTCAAAACTTCGTTCTTCACCAAGCTATCTTTTTCTACCTTGTCTTCCCTCAAAACTTCGTTCTTCACCAAGCTATCTTACTCTACCTTGTCTTCCCTCAAAACTTCGTTCTTCACCAAGCTAACTTTCTCTACCTTGTCTTCCCTCAAAACTTCGTTCTTCATCAAGCTATCTTTCTCTACCTTGTCTTCCCTCAAAACTTCGTTCTTCACCAAGCTATCTTTCTCTACCTTGTCTTCCCTCAAAACTTCGTTCTTCACCAAGCTATCTTTCTCTACCTTTTTTCCCCCCAAAACTTCGTTCTTCACCAAACTATCTTTCTCTACCTTGTCTTCCCTCAAAACTTCGTTCTTCACCAAGCTATCTTTCTCTACCTTGTCTTCCCTCAAAACTCCGTTCTTCATCAAGCTATCGTTCTCTACTTTGTCTTCCCTCAAAACGTCGTTCTTCACCTAGCTATCTTTCTCTACCTTGTCTTCCCTCAAAACGTCGTTCGTTCTTCACAAGCTATCCTTCTCTACCTTGTCTTCCCTCAAAACTTCGTTCTTGATCAAGCTATCTTTCTCTACCTTGTCTTCCCTCAAAACTTTGTTCTTCACCAAGCTATCTTTCTCTACCTTGTCTTCCCTCAAAACTTCGTTCTTCACCAAGCTATCTTTCTCTACCTTGTCTTCCCTCAAAACTTCGTTCTTCACCAAGCTATCTTTCTCTACCTTGTCTTCCCCCAGAACATCGTTCTTCACCAAGCTATCTTTCTCTACCTTGTCTTCCCTCAAAACTTCGTTATTCACCAAGCTATCTTTCTCTACCTTGCCTTCCTGCAAAACTTCGTTCTTCATCAAGCTATCTTTCTCTACTTTGTCTTCCCTCAAAACATCGTTCGGTCTTCATCAAGCTATCTTTCTCTACCTTGTCTTCCCTCAAGACTTCGTTCGTCACCAAGCTATCTTTCTCTACCTTGTCTTCCCCCAGAACATCGTTCTTCACCAAGCTATCTTTCTCTACCTTGTCTTCCCTCAAAACTTCGTTATTCACCAAGCTATCTTTCTCTACCTTGCCTTCCTGCAAAACTTCGTTCTTCATCAAGCTATCTTTCTCTACTTTGTCTTCCCTCAAAACATCGTTCGGTCTTCATCAAGCTATCTTTCTCTACCTTGTCTTCCCTCAAGACTTCATTCGTCACCAAGCTATCTTTCTCTACATTGTCTTCCCCCAAAACTTCGTTCTTCATCAAGCTATCTTTCTCTACCTTGTCTACCCCCAAAACTTCGTTCTTCACCAAGCTATCTTTCTCTACCTTGTCTTCCCACAAAACTTCGTTCTTCACCAAGCTATCTCTCTCTACCTTGTCTTCCCACAAAACGTCGTTCTTCACCAAGCTATATTTCGCTACCTTGTCTTCCCTCAAAACTTCGTTCTTCATCAAGCTATCTTTCTCTACCTTGTCTTCCCTCAAAACTTCGTTCTTCACCAAGCTATCTTTCTCTACCTTGTCTTCCCTCAAAACTTCGTTCTTCGCCAAGCTATCTTTCTCTACCTTGTCTTCCCTCAAAATTCGTTCTTCACCAAGCTAACTTTCTCTACCTTGTCTTCCCTCAACACTTCGTTCTTCATCAAGCTATCTTTCTCTACCTTGTCTTCCCTCAAAACTTCGTTCTTCACCAAGCTATATTTCTCTACCTTTTTTTCCCCCAAAACTTCGTTCTTCACCAAACTATCTTTCTCTACCTTGTCTTCCCTCAAAACTTCGTTCTTCACCAAGCTATCTTTCTCTACCTTGTCTTCCCTCAAAACTCCGTTCTTCATCAAGCTATCGTTCTCTACTTTGTCTTCCCTCAAAACGTCGTTCTTCACCTAGCTATCTTTCTCTACCTTGTCTTCCCTCAAAACGTCGTTCGTTCTTCACCAAGCTATCTTTCTTTACCTTGTCTTCCCCCAAAACTTCGTTCTTCACAAGCTATCCTTCTCTACCTTGTATTCCCTCAAGACTTCGTTCGTCACCAAGCTATCTTTCTCTACATTGTCTTCCCCCAAAACTTCGTTCTTCATCAAGCTATCTTTCTCTACCTTGTCTTCCCTCAAAACGTCGTTCTTCACCAAGCTATCTTTCTCTACTTTGTCTTCCCACAAAACTTCGTTCTTCATCAAGCTATCTTTCTCTACCTTGTCTTCCCTCAAAACGTCGTTCTTCACCAAGCTATCTTTCTCTACCTTGTCTTCCCCCAAAACTTCGTTCTTCACCAAGCTATCTTTCTCTACCTTGTCTACCCCCAAAACTTCGTTCTTCACCAAGCTATCTTTCTCTACCTTGTCTTCCCACAAAACTTCGTTCTTCACCAAGCTATCTCTCTCTACCTTGTCTTCCCACAAAACCTACTTCTTCACCAAGCTATCTTTCGCTACCTTGTCTTCCCTCAAAACTTCGTTCTTCATCAAGCTATCTTTCTCTACCTTGTCTTCCCTCAAAACTTCGTTTTCACCAAGCTATCTTTCTCTACCTTGTCTTCCCTCAAAACTTCGTTCTTCACCAAGCTATCTTTCTCTACCTTGTCTTCCCTCAAAACTTCGTTCTTCACCAAGCTAACTTTCTCTACCGTGTCTTCCCTCAAAACTTCGTTCTTCATCAAGCTATCTTTCTCTACCTTGTCTTCCCTCAAAACTTCGTTCTTCACCAAGCTATATTTCTCTACCTTTTTTTCCCCCAAAACTTCGTTCTTCACCAAACTATCTTTCTCTACCTTGTCTTCCCTCAAAACTTCGTTCTTCACCAAGCTAACTTTCTCTACCTTGTCTTCCCTCAAAACTTCGTTCTTCATCAAGCTATCTTTCTCTACCTTGTCTTCCCTCAAAACTTCGTTCTTCACCAAGCTATCTTTCTCTACCTTGTCTTCCCTCAAAACTTCGTTCTTCACCAAGCTATCTTTCTCTACCTTTTTTCCCCCAAAAACTTCGTTCTTCACCAAACTATCTTTCTCTACCTTGTCTTCCCTCAAAACTTCGTTCTTCACCAAGCTATCTTTCTCTACCTTGTCTTCCCTCAAAACTCCGTTCTTCATCAAGCTATCGTTCTCTACTTTGTCTACCCTCAAAACGTCGTTCTTCACCTAGCTATCCTTCTCTACCTTGTCTTCCCTCAAAACGTCGTTCGTTCTTCACCAAGCTATCTTTCTCTACCTTGTCTTCCCCCAAAACTTCGTTCTTCACAAGCTATCCTTCTCTACCTTGTCTTCCCTCAAAACTTCGTTCTTGATCAAGCTATCTTTCTCTACCTTGTCTTCCCTCAAAACTTTGTTCTTCACCAAGCTATCTTTCTCTACCTTGTCTTCCCTCAAAACTTCGTTCTTCACCAAGCTATCTTTCTCTACCTTGTCTTCCCTCAAAACTTCGTTCTTCACCAAGCTATCTTTCTCTACCTTGTCTTCCCTGAAAACTTCGTTATTCACCAAGCTATCTTTCTCTACCTTGTCTTCCCTCAAAACTCCGTTCTTCATCAAGCTATCGTTCTCTACTTTGTCTTCCCTCAAAACGTCGTTCTTCACCAAGCTATCTTTCTCTACCTTGTCTTCCCTCAACACTTCGTTCGTTCTTCACCAAGCTATCTTTTTCTACCTTGTCTTCCCCCAAAACTACGTTCTTCACAAGCTATCTTTCTCTACCTTGTCTTCCCTCAAAACTTCGTTCTTCACCAAGCTATCTTTCTCTACCTTGTCTTCCCTCAAAATTTCGTTCTTCACCAAGCTATCTTTCTCTACCTTGTCTTCCCTCAAAACTTCGTTCTTCACCAAGCTATCTTTCTCTACCTTGTCTTCCCTCAAAACTTCGTTCTTCACCAAGCTAACTTTCTCTACCTTGTCTTCCCTCAAAACTTCGTTCTTCATCAAGCTATCTTTCTCTACCTTGTCTTCCCTCAAAACTTCGTTCTTCACCAAGCTATCTTTCTCTACCTTGTCTTCCCTCAAAACTTCGTTCTTCACCAAGCTATCTTTCTCTACCTTGTCTTCCCTCAAAACTTCGTTCTTCACCAAGCTAACTTTCTCTACCTTGTCTTCCCTCAAAACTTCGTTCTTCATCAAGCTATCTTTCTCTACCTTGTCTTCCCTCAAAACTTCGTTCTTCACCAAGCTATATTTCTCTACCTGTTTTTCCCCCAAAACTTCGTTTTTCACCAAACTATCTTTCTCTACCTTGTCTTCCCTCAAAACTTCATTCTTCACCAAGCTATCTTTCTCTACCTTGTCTTCCCTCAAAACTCCGTTCTTCATCAAGCTAACTTTCTCTACCTTGTCTTCCCCCAAAACTTCGTTCTTCACAAGCTATCCTTCTCTACCTTGTCTTCCCTCAAAACTTCGTTCTTGATCAAGCTATCTTTCTCTACCTTGTCTTCCCTCAAAACTTCGTTCTTCATCAAGCTATCTTTCTCTACCTTGTCTTCCCTCAAAACTTCGTTCTTCACCAAGCTATCTTTCTCTACCTTGTCTTCCCTCAAAACTTCGTTCTTCACCAAGCTATCTTACTCTACCTTGTCTTCCCTCAAAACTTCGTTCTTCACCAAGCTAACTTTCTCTACCTTGTCTTCCCTCAAAACTTCGTTCTTCATCAAGCTATCTTTCTCTACCTTGTCTTCCCTCAAAACTTCGTTCTTCACCAAGCTATCTTTCTCTACCTTGTCTTCCCTCAAAACTCCGTTCTTCATCAAGCTATCGTTCTCTACTTTGTCTACCCTCAAAACGTCGTTCTTCACCTAGCTATCCTTCTCTACCTTGTCTTCCCTCAAAACGTCGTTCGTTCTTCACCAAGCTATCTTTCTCTACCTTGTCTTCCCCCAAAACTTCGTTCTTCACAAGCTATCCTTCTCTACCTTGTCTTCCCTCAAAACTTCGTTCTTGATCAAGCTATCTTTCTCTACCTTGTCTTCCCTCAAAACTTTGTTCTTCACCAAGCTATCTTTCTCTACCTTGTCTTCCCTCAAAACTTCGTTCTTCACCAAGCTATCTTTCTCTACCTTGTCTTCCCTCAAAACTTCGTTCTTCACCAAGCTATCTTTCTCTACCTTGTCTTCCCTGAAAACTTCGTTATTCACCAAGCTATCTTTCTCTACCTTGTCTTCCCTCAAAACTCCGTTCTTCATCAAGCTATCGTTCTCTACTTTGTCTTCCCTCAAAACGTCGTTCTTCACCAAGCTATCTTTCTCTACCTTGTCTTCCCTCAACACTTCGTTCGTTCTTCACCAAGCTATCTTTTTCTACCTTGTCTTCCCCCAAAACTACGTTCTTCACAAGCTATCTTTCTCTACCTTGTCTTCCCTCAAAACTTCGTTCTTCACCAAGCTATCTTTCTCTACCTTGTCTTCCCTCAAAATTTCGTTCTTCACCAAGCTATCTTTCTCTACCTTGTCTTCCCTCAAAACTTCGTTCTTCACCAAGCTATCTTTCTCTACCTTGTCTTCCCTCAAAACTTCGTTCTTCACCAAGCTAACTTTCTCTACCTTGTCTTCCCTCAAAACTTCGTTCTTCATCAAGCTATCTTTCTCTACCTTGTCTTCCCTCAAAACTTCGTTCTTCACCAAGCTATCTTTCTCTACCTTGTCTTCCCTCAAAACTTCGTTCTTCACCAAGCTATCTTTCTCTACCTTGTCTTCCCTCAAAACTTCGTTCTTCACCAAGCTAACTTTCTCTACCTTGTCTTCCCTCAAAACTTCGTTCTTCATCAAGCTATCTTTCTCTACCTTGTCTTCCCTCAAAACTTCGTTCTTCACCAAGCTATATTTCTCTACCTGTTTTTCCCCCAAAACTTCGTTTTTCACCAAACTATCTTTCTCTACCTTGTCTTCCCTCAAAACTTCATTCTTCACCAAGCTATCTTTCTCTACCTTGTCTTCCCTCAAAACTCCGTTCTTCATCAAGCTAACTTTCTCTACCTTGTCTTCCCCCAAAACTTCGTTCTTCACAAGCTATCCTTCTCTACCTTGTCTTCCCTCAAAACTTCGTTCTTGATCAAGCTATCTTTCTCTACCTTGTCTTCCCTCAAAACTTCGTTCTTCATCAAGCTATCTTTCTCTACCTTGTCTTCCCTCAAAACTTCGTTCTTCACCAAGCTATCTTTCTCTACCTTGTCTTCCCTCAAAACTTCGTTCTTCACCAAGCTATCTTACTCTACCTTGTCTTCCCTCAAAACTTCGTTCTTCACCAAGCTAACTTTCTCTACCTTGTCTTCCCTCAAAACTTCGTTCTTCATCAAGCTATCTTTCTCTACCTTGTCTTCCCTCAAAACTTCGTTCTTCACCAAGCTATCTTTCTCTACCTTGTCTTCCCTCAAAACTTCGTTCTTCACCAAGCTATCTTTCTCTACCTTTTTACCCCCCAAAACTTCGTTCTTCACCAAACTATCTTTCTCTACCTTGTCTTCCCTCAAAACTTCGTTCTTCACCAAGCTATCTTTCTCTACCTTGTCTTCCCTCAAAACTCCGTTCTTCATCAAGCTATCGTTCTCTACTTTGTCTTCCCTCAAAACGTCGTTCTTCACCTAGCTATCCTTCTCTACCTTGTCTTCCCTCAAAACGTCGTTCGTTCTTCACCAAGCTATCTTTCTCTACCTTGTCTTCCCCCAAAACTTCGTTCTTCACAAGCTATCCTTCTCTACCTTGTCTTCCCTCAAAACTTCGTTCTTGATCAAGCTATCTTTCTCTACCTTGTCTTCCCTCAAAACTTTGTTCTTCACCAAGCTATCTTTCTCTACCTTGTCTTCCCTCAAAACTTCGTTCTTCACCAAGCTATCTTTCTCTACCTTGTCTTCCCTCAAAACTTCGTTCTTCACCAAGCTATCTTTCTCTACCTTGTCTTCCCCCAAAACATCGTTCTTCACCAAGCTATCTTTCTCTACCTTGTCTTCCCTCAAAACTTCGTTCTTCACCAAGCTATCTTTCTTTACCTTGTCTTCCCTCAAAACTTCGTTATTCACCAAGCTATCTTTCTCTACCTTGTCTTCCCTCAAAACTTCGTTCTTCATCAAGCTATCGTTCTCTACTTTGTCTTCCCTCAAAACGTCGTTCTTCACCAAGCTATCTTTCTCTACCTTGTCTTCCCTCAACACTTCGTTCGTTCTTCACCAAGCTATCTTTCTCTACCTTGTCTTCCCCCAAAACTACGTTCTTCATAAGCTATCTTTCTCTACCTTGTCTTCCCTCAAAACTTCCTTCTTCACCAAGCTATCTTTCTCTACCTTGTCTTCCCTCAAAATTTCGTTCTTCACCAAGCTATCTTTCTCTACCTTGTCTTCCCTCAAAACTTCGTTCTTCACCAAGCTATCTTTCTCTACCTTGTCTTCCCTCAAAACTTCGTTCTTCACCAAGCTAACTTTCTCTACCTTGTCTTCCCTCAAAACTTCGTTCTTCATCAAGCTATCTTTCTCTACCTTGTCTTCCCTCAAAACTTCGTTCTTCACCAAGCTATCTTTCTCTACCTTGTCTTCCCTCAAAACTTCGTTCTTCACCAAGCTATCTTTCTCTACCTTGTCATCCCTCAAAACTTCGTTCTTCACCAAGCTAACTTTCTCTACCTTGTCTTCCCTCAAAACTTCGTTCTTCATCAAGCTATCTTTCTCTACCTTGTCTTCCCTCAAAACTTCGTTCTTCACCAAGCTATATTTCTCTACCTTTTTTTCCCCCAAAACTTCGTTCTTCACCAAACTATCTTTCTCTACCTTGTCTTCCCTCAATACTTCGTTCTTCACCAAGCTATCTTTCTCTACCTTGTCTTCCCTCAAAACTCCGTTCTTCATCAAGCTATCGTTCTCTACTTTGTCTTCCCTCAAAACGTCGTTCTTCACCTAGCTATCTTTCTCTACCTTGTCTTCCCTCAAAACGTCGTTCGTTCTTCACCAAGCTATCTTTCTTTACCTTGTCTTCCCCCAAAACTTCGTTCTTCACAAGCTATCCTTCTCTACCTTGTCTTCCCTCAAAACTTCGTTCTTGATCAAGCTATCTTTCTCTACCTTGTCTTCCCTCAAAACTTCGTTCTTCATCAAGCTATCTTTCTCTACCTTGTCTTCCCTCAAAACTTCGTTCTTCACCAAGCTATCTTTCTCTACCTTGTCTTCCCTCAAAACTTCGTTCTTCACCAAGCTAACTTTCTCTACCTTGTCTTCCCTCAAAACTTCGTTCTTCATCAAGCTATCTTTCTCTACCTTGTCTTCCCTCAAAACTTCGTTCTTCACCAAGCTATCTTTCTCTACCTTGTCTTCCCTCAAAACTTCGTTCTTCACCAAGCTATCTTTCTCTACCTTGTCTTCCCTCAAAACTTCGTTCTTCACCAAGCTAACTTTCTCTACCTTGTCTTCCCTCAAAACTTCGTTCTTCATCAAGCTATCTTTCTCTACCTTGTCTTCCCTCAAAACTTCGTTCTTCACCAAGCTATATTTCTCTACCTGTTTTTCCCCCAAAACTTCGTTTTTCACCAAACTATCTTTCTCTACCTTGTCTTCCCTCAAAACTTCATTCTTCACCAAGCTATCTTTCTCTACCTTGTCTTCCCTCAAAACTCCGTTCTTCATCAAGCTAACTTTCTCTACCTTGTCTTCCCCCAAAACTTCGTTCTTCACAAGCTATCCTTCTCTACCTTGTCTTCCCTCAAAACTTCGTTCTTGATCAAGCTATCTTTCTCTACCTTGTCTTCCCTCAAAACTTCGTTCTTCATCAAGCTATCTTTCTCTACCTTGTCTTCCCTCAAAACTTCGTTCTTCACCAAGCTATCTTTCTCTACCTTGTCTTCCCTCAAAACTTCGTTCTTCACCAAGCTATCTTACTCTACCTTGTCTTCCCTCAAAACTTCGTTCTTCACCAAGCTAACTTTCTCTACCTTGTCTTCCCTCAAAACTTCGTTCTTCATCAAGCTATCTTTCTCTACCTTGTCTTCCCTCAAAACTTCGTTCTTCACCAAGCTATCTTTCTCTACCTTGTCTTCCCTCAAAACTTCGTTCTTCACCAAGCTATCTTTCTCTACCTTTTTACCCCCCAAAACTTCGTTCTTCACCAAACTATCTTTCTCTACCTTGTCTTCCCTCAAAACTTCGTTCTTCACCAAGCTATCTTTCTCTACCTTGTCTTCCCTCAAAACTCCGTTCTTCATCAAGCTATCGTTCTCTACTTTGTCTTCCCTCAAAACGTCGTTCTTCACCTAGCTATCCTTCTCTACCTTGTCTTCCCTCAAAACGTCGTTCGTTCTTCACCAAGCTATCTTTCTCTACCTTGTCTTCCCCCAAAACTTCGTTCTTCACAAGCTATCCTTCTCTACCTTGTCTTCCCTCAAAACTTCGTTCTTGATCAAGCTATCTTTCTCTACCTTGTCTTCCCTCAAAACTTTGTTCTTCACCAAGCTATCTTTCTCTACCTTGTCTTCCCTCAAAACTTCGTTCTTCACCAAGCTATCTTTCTCTACCTTGTCTTCCCTCAAAACTTCGTTCTTCACCAAGCTATCTTTCTCTACCTTGTCTTCCCCCAAAACATCGTTCTTCACCAAGCTATCTTTCTCTACCTTGTCTTCCCTCAAAACTTCGTTCTTCACCAAGCTATCTTTCTTTACCTTGTCTTCCCTCAAAACTTCGTTATTCACCAAGCTATCTTTCTCTACCTTGTCTTCCCTCAAAACTTCGTTCTTCATCAAGCTATCGTTCTCTACTTTGTCTTCCCTCAAAACGTCGTTCTTCACCAAGCTATCTTTCTCTACCTTGTCTTCCCTCAACACTTCGTTCGTTCTTCACCAAGCTATCTTTCTCTACCTTGTCTTCCCCCAAAACTACGTTCTTCATAAGCTATCTTTCTCTACCTTGTCTTCCCTCAAAACTTCCTTCTTCACCAAGCTATCTTTCTCTACCTTGTCTTCCCTCAAAATTTCGTTCTTCACCAAGCTATCTTTCTCTACCTTGTCTTCCCTCAAAACTTCGTTCTTCACCAAGCTATCTTTCTCTACCTTGTCTTCCCTCAAAACTTCGTTCTTCACCAAGCTAACTTTCTCTACCTTGTCTTCCCTCAAAACTTCGTTCTTCATCAAGCTATCTTTCTCTACCTTGTCTTCCCTCAAAACTTCGTTCTTCACCAAGCTATCTTTCTCTACCTTGTCTTCCCTCAAAACTTCGTTCTTCACCAAGCTATCTTTCTCTACCTTGTCATCCCTCAAAACTTCGTTCTTCACCAAGCTAACTTTCTCTACCTTGTCTTCCCTCAAAACTTCGTTCTTCATCAAGCTATCTTTCTCTACCTTGTCTTCCCTCAAAACTTCGTTCTTCACCAAGCTATATTTCTCTACCTTTTTTTCCCCCAAAACTTCGTTCTTCACCAAACTATCTTTCTCTACCTTGTCTTCCCTCAATACTTCGTTCTTCACCAAGCTATCTTTCTCTACCTTGTCTTCCCTCAAAACTCCGTTCTTCATCAAGCTATCGTTCTCTACTTTGTCTTCCCTCAAAACGTCGTTCTTCACCTAGCTATCTTTCTCTACCTTGTCTTCCCTCAAAACGTCGTTCGTTCTTCACCAAGCTATCTTTCTTTACCTTGTCTTCCCCCAAAACTTCGTTCTTCACAAGCTATCCTTCTCTACCTTGTCTTCCCTCAAAACTTCGTTCTTGATCAAGCTATCTTTCTCTACCTTGTCTTCCCTCAAAACTTCGTTCTTCATCAAGCTATCTTTCTCTACCTTGTCTTCCCTCAAAACTTCGTTCTTCACCAAGCTATCTTTCTCTACCTTGTCTTCCCTCAAAACTTCGTTCTTCACCAAGCTATCTTACTCTACCTTGTCTTCCCTCAAAACTTCGTTCTTCACCAAGCTAACTTTCTCTACCTTGTCTTCCCTCAAAACTTCGTTCTTCATCAAGCTATCTTTCTCTACCTTGTCTTCCCTCAAAACTTCGTTCTTCACCAAGCTATCTTTCTCTACCTTGTCTTCCCTCAAAACTTCGTTCTTCACCAAGCTATCTTTCTCTACCTTTTTACCCCCCAAAACTTCGTTCTTCACCAAACTATCTTTCTCTACCTTGTCTTCCCTCAAAACTTCGTTCTTCACCAAGCTATCTTTCTCTACCTTGTCTTCCCTCAAAACTCCGTTCTTCATCAAGCTATCGTTCTCTACTTTGTCTTCCCTCAAAACGTCGTTCTTCACCTAGCTATCCTTCTCTACCTTGTCTTCCCTCAAAACGTCGTTCGTTCTTCACCAAGCTATCTTTCTCTACCTTGTCTTCCCCCAAAACTTCGTTCTTCACAAGCTATCCTTCTCTACCTTGTCTTCCCTCAAAACTTCGTTCTTGATCAAGCTATCTTTCTCTACCTTGTCTTCCCTCAAAACTTTGTTCTTCACCAAGCTATCTTTCTCTACCTTGTCTTCCCTCAAAACTTCGTTCTTCACCAAGCTATCTTTCTCTACCTTGTCTTCCCTCAAAACTTCGTTCTTCACCAAGCTATCTTTCTCTACCTTGTCTTCCCCCAAAACATCGTTCTTCACCAAGCTATCTTTCTCTACCTTGTCTTCCCTCAAAACTTCGTTCTTCACCAAGCTATCTTTCTTTACCTTGTCTTCCCTCAAAACTTCGTTATTCACCAAGCTATCTTTCTCTACCTTGTCTTCCCTCAAAACTTCGTTCTTCATCAAGCTATCGTTCTCTACTTTGTCTTCCCTCAAAACGTCGTTCTTCACCAAGCTATCTTTCTCTACCTTGTCTTCCCTCAACACTTCGTTCGTTCTTCACCAAGCTATCTTTCTCTACCTTGTCTTCCCCCAAAACTACGTTCTTCATAAGCTATCTTTCTCTACCTTGTCTTCCCTCAAAACTTCCTTCTTCACCAAGCTATCTTTCTCTACCTTGTCTTCCCTCAAAATTTCGTTCTTCACCAAGCTATCTTTCTCTACCTTGTCTTCCCTCAAAACTTCGTTCTTCACCAAGCTATCTTTCTCTACCTTGTCTTCCCTCAAAACTTCGTTCTTCACCAAGCTAACTTTCTCTACCTTGTCTTCCCTCAAAACTTCGTTCTTCATCAAGCTATCTTTCTCTACCTTGTCTTCCCTCAAAACTTCGTTCTTCACCAAGCTATCTTTCTCTACCTTGTCTTCCCTCAAAACTTCGTTCTTCACCAAGCTATCTTTCTCTACCTTGTCATCCCTCAAAACTTCGTTCTTCACCAAGCTAACTTTCTCTACCTTGTCTTCCCTCAAAACTTCGTTCTTCATCAAGCTATCTTTCTCTACCTTGTCTTCCCTCAAAACTTCGTTCTTCACCAAGCTATATTTCTCTACCTTTTTTTCCCCCAAAACTTCGTTCTTCACCAAACTATCTTTCTCTACCTTGTCTTCCCTCAATACTTCGTTCTTCACCAAGCTATCTTTCTCTACCTTGTCTTCCCTCAAAACTCCGTTCTTCATCAAGCTATCGTTCTCTACTTTGTCTTCCCTCAAAACGTCGTTCTTCACCTAGCTATCTTTCTCTACCTTGTCTTCCCTCAAAACGTCGTTCGTTCTTCACCAAGCTATCTTTCTTTACCTTGTCTTCCCCCAAAACTTCGTTCTTCACAAGCTATCCTTCTCTACCTTGTCTTCCCTCAAAACTTCGTTCTTGATCAAGCTATCTTTCTCTACCTTGTCTTCCCTCAAAACTTCGTTCTTCATCAAGCTATCTTTCTCTACCTTGTCTTCCCTCAAAACTTCGTTCTTCACCAAGCTATCTTTCTCTACCTTGTCTTCCCTCAAAACTTCGTTCTTCACCAAGCTATCTTACTATACCTTGTCTTCCCTCAAAACTTCGTTCTTCACCAAGCTAACTTTCTCTACCTTGTCTTCCCTCAAAACTTCGTTCTTCATCAAGCTATCTTTCTCTACCTTGTCTTCCCTCAAAACTTCGTTCTTCACCAAGCTATCTTTCTCTACCTTGTCTTCCCTCAAAACTTCGTTCTTCACCAAGCTATCTTTCTCTACCTTTTCTCCCCCCAAAACTTCGTTCTTCACCAAACTATCTTTCTCTACCTTGTCTTCCCTCAAAACTTCGTTCTTCACCAAGCTATCTTTCTCTACCTTGTCTTCCCTCAAAACTCCGTTCTTCATCAAGCTATCGTTCTCTACTGTGTCTTCCCTCAAAACGTCGTTCTTCACCTAGCTATCTTTCTCTACCTTGTCTTCCCTCAAAACGTCGTTCGTTCTTCACCAAGCTATCTTTCTCTACCTTGTCTTCCCCCAAAACTTCGTTCTTCACAAGCTATCCTTCTCTACCTTGTCTTCCCTCAAAACTTCGTTCTTGATCAAGCTATCTTTCTCTACCTTGTCTTCCCTCAAAACTTTGTTCTTCACCAAGCTATCTTTCTCTACCTTGTCTTCCCTCAAAACTTCGTTCTTCACCAAGCTATCTTTCTCTACCTTGTCTTCCCTCAAAACTTCGTTCTTCACCAAGCTATCTTTCTCTACCTTGTCTTCCCCCAAAACATCGTTCTTCACCAAGCTATCTTTCTTTACCTTGTCTTCCCTCAAAACTTCGTTATTCACCAAGCTATCTTTCTCTACCTTGTCTTCCCTCAAAACTTCGTTCTTCACCAAGCTATCTTTCTCTACCTTGTCTTCCCTCAAAACTTCGTTCTTCACCAAGCTATCTTTCTCTACCTTGTCTTCCCTCAAAACTTCGTTCTTCACCAAGCTATCTTTCTCTACCTTGTCTTCCCCCAGAACATCGTCTTCACCAAGCTATCTTTCTCTACCTTGTCTTCCCTCAAAACATCGTTATTCACCAAGCTATCTTTCTCTACCTTGCCTTCCTGCAAAACTTCGTTCTTCATCAAGCTATCTTTCTCTACTTTGTCTTCCCTCAAAACATCGTTCGTTCTTCATCAAGCTATCTTTCTCTACCTTGTCTTCCCTCAAGACTTCGTTCGTTACCAAGCTATCTTTCTCTACATTGTCTTCCCCCAAAACTTCGTTCTTCATCAAGCTATATTTCTCTACCTTGTCTTCCCTCAAAACGTCGTTCTTCACCAAGCTATCTTTCTCTACCTTGTCTTCCCACAAAACTTCGTTCTTCATCAAGCTATCTTTCTCTACCTTGTCTTCCCTCAAAACGTCGTTCTTCACCAAGCTATCTTTCTCTACCTTGTCTTCCCACAAAACTTCGTGCTTCATCAAGCTATCTTTCTCTACCTTGTCTTCCCTCAAAACGTCGTTCTTCACCAAGCTATCTTTCTCTACCTTGTCTTCCCCCAAAACTTCGTTCTTCACCAAGCTATCTTTCTCTACCTTGTCTACCCCCAAAACTTCGTTCTTCACCAAGCTATCTTTCTCTACCTTGTCTTCCCACAAAACTTCGTTCTTCACCAAGCTATCTCTCTCTACCTTGTCTTCCCACAAAACGTCGTTCTTCACCAAGCTATCTTTCGCTACCTTGTCTTCCCTCAAAACGTCGTTCTTCACCAAGCTATCTTTCTCTACCCATTCTTCTCTTAAAACTTCGTTCTTCACCAAGCTCTCTTTCTCTACCTTGTCTTCCCACAAAACTTCGTTCTTCACCAAGCTATCTTTCTCTACCCTGTCTTCCCCCAAAACTTCGTTCCTCACCAAGCTATCTTTCTCTACCTTGTCTTCCCTCAAAACTTCGTTCTTCACCAAGCTATCTTTCTCTACCTTGTCTTCCCTCAAAACGTCGTTCTTCACCAAGCTATCTTTCTCTACCTTGTCTTCCCTCAAAACTTCGTTCTTCACCAAGCTATCTTTCCCTACCTTTTTTTCCCCCAAAACTCCGTTCTTCACCAAACTATCTTTCTCTACCTTGTCTTTCCTCAAAACTTCGTTCTTCACCAAGCTATCTTTCTCTATCTTGTCTTCCCTCAAAACTCCGTTCTTCATCAAGCTATCGTTCTCTACTTTGTCTTCCCTCGAAACGTCGTTCTTCACCAAGCTATCTTTCTCTACCTTGTCTTCCCTCAATACTTCGTTCGTTCTTCACCAAGCTATCTTTCTTTACCTTGTCTTCCCCCAAAACTTCGTTCTTCACCAAGCTAACTTTCTCTACCTTGTCTTCCCTCAAAACTTCGTTCTTCATCAAGCTATCTTTCTCTACCTTGTCTTCCCTCAAAACTTCGTTCTTCACCAAGCTATCTTTCTCTACCTTGTCTTCCCTCAAAACTTCGTTCTTCACCAAGCTATCTTTCTCTACCTTGTCATCCCTCAAAACTTCGTTCTTCACCAAGCTAACTTTCTCTACCTTGTCTTCCCTCAAAACTTCGTTCTTCATCAAGCTATCTTTCTCTACCTTGTCTTCCCTCAAAACTTCGTTCTTCACCAAGCTATATTTCTCTACCTTTTTTTCCCCCAAAACTTCGTTCTTCACCAAACTATCTTTCTCTACCTTGTCTTCGCTCAAAACTTCGTTCTTCACCAAGCTATCTTTCTCTACCTTGTCTTCCCTCAAAACTCCGTTCTTCATCAAGCTATCGTTCTCTACTTTGTCTTCCCTCAAAACGTCGTTCTTCACCTAGCTATCTTTCTCTACCTTGTCTTCCCTCAAAACGTCGTTCGTTCTTCACCAAGCTATCTTTCTTTACCTTGTCTTCCCCCAAAACTTCGTTCTTCACAAGCTATCCTTCTCTACCTTGTCTTCCCTCAAAACTTCGTTCTTGATCAAGCTATCTTTCTCTACCTTGTCTTCCCTCAAAACTTCGTTCTTCATCAAGCTATCTTTCTCTACCTTGTCTTCCCTCAAAACTTCGTTCTTCACCAAGCTATCTTTCTCTACCTTGTCTTCCCTCAAAACTTCGTTCTTCACCAAGCTATCTTACTCTACCTTGTCTTCCCTCAAAACTTCGTTCTTCACCAAGCTAACTTTCTCTACCTTGTCTTCCCTCAAAACTTCGTTCTTCATCAAGCTATCTTTCTCTACCTTGTCTTCCCTCAAAACTTCGTTCTTCACCAAGCTATCTTTCTCTACCTTGTCTTCCCTCAAAACTTCGTTCTTCACCAAGCTATCTTTCTCTACCTTTTTTCCCCCCAAAACTTCGTTCTTCACCAAACTATCTTTCTCTACCTTGTCTTCCCTCAAAACTTCGTTCTTCACCAAGCTATCTTTCTCTACCTTGTCTTCCCTCAAAACTCCGTTCTTCATCAAGCTATCGTTCTCTACTGTGTCTTCCCTCAAAACGTCGTTCTTCACCTAGCTATCTTTCTCTACCTTGTCTTCCCTCAAAACGTCGTTCGTTCTTCACCAAGCTATCTTTCTCTACCTTGTCTTCCCCCAAAACTTCGTTCTTCACAAGCTATCCTTCTCTACCTTGTCTTCCCTCAAAACTTCGTTCTTGATCAAGCTATCTTTCTCTACCTTGTCTTCCCTCAAAACTTTGTTCTTCACCAAGTTATCTTTCTCTACCTTGTCTTCCCTCAAAACTTCGTTCTTCACCAAGCTATCTTTCTCTACCTTGTCTTCCCTCAAAACTTCGTTCTTCACCAAGCTATCTTTCTCTACCTTGTCTTCCCCCAAAACATCGTTCTTCACCAAGCTATCTTTCTTTACCTTGTCTTCCCTCAAAACTTCGTTATTCACCAAGCTATCTTTCTCTACCTTGTCTTCCCTCAAAACTTCGTTCTTCACCAAGCTATCTTTCTCTACCTTGTCTTCCCTCAAAACTTCGTTCTTCACCAAGCTATATTTCTCTACCTTGTCTTCCCTCAAAACGTCGTTCTTCACCAAGCTATCTTTCTCTACCTTGTCTTCCCACAAAACTTCGTTCTTCATCAAGCTATCTTTCTCTACCTTGTCTTCCCTCAAAACGTCGTTCTTCACCAAGCTATCTTTCTCTACCTTGTCTTCCCACAAAACTTCGTGCTTCATCAAGCTATCTTTCTCTACCTTGTCTTCCCTCAAAACGTCGTTCTTCACCAAGCTATCTTTCTCTACCTTGTCTTCCCCCAAAACTTCGTTCTTCACCAAGCTATCTTTCTCTACCTTGTCTACCCCCAAAACTTCGTTCTTCACCAAGCTATCTTTCTCTACCTTGTCTTCCCACAAAACTTCGTTCTTCACCAAGCTATCTCTCTCTACCTTGTCTTCCCACAAAACGTCGTTCTTCACCAAGCTATCTTTCGCTACCTTGTCTTCCCTCAAAACGTCGTTCTTCACCAAGCTATCTTTCTCTACCCATTCTTCTCTTAAAACTTCGTTCTTCACCAAGCTCTCTTTCTCTACCTTGTCTTCCCACAAAACTTCGTTCTTCACCAAGCTATCTTTCTCTACCCTGTCTTCCCCCAAAACTTCGTTCCTCACCAAGCTATCTTTCTCTACCTTGTCTTCCCTCAAAACTTCGTTCTTCACCAAGCTATCTTTCTCTACCTTGTCTTCCCTCAAAACGTCGTTCTTCACCAAGCTATCTTTCTCTACCTTGTCTTCCCTCAAAACTTCGTTCTTCACCAAGCTATCTTTCCCTACCTTTTTTTCCCCCAAAACTCCGTTCTTCACCAAACTATCTTTCTCTACCTTGTCTTTCCTCAAAACTTCGTTCTTCACCAAGCTATCTTTCTCTATCTTGTCTTCCCTCAAAACTCCGTTCTTCATCAAGCTATCGTTCTCTACTTTGTCTTCCCTCGAAACGTCGTTCTTCACCAAGCTATCTTTCTCTACCTTGTCTTCCCTCAATACTTCGTTCGTTCTTCACCAAGCTATCTTTCTTTACCTTGTCTTCCCCCAAAACTTCGTTCTTCACCAAGCTAACTTTCTCTACCTTGTCTTCCCTCAAAACTTCGTTCTTCATCAAGCTATCTTTCTCTACCTTGTCTTCCCTCAAAACTTCGTTCTTCACCAAGCTATCTTTCTCTACCTTGTCTTCCCTCAAAACTTCGTTCTTCACCAAGCTATCTTTCTCTACCTTGTCATCCCTCAAAACTTCGTTCTTCACCAAGCTAACTTTCTCTACCTTGTCTTCCCTCAAAACTTCGTTCTTCATCAAGCTATCTTTCTCTACCTTGTCTTCCCTCAAAACTTCGTTCTTCACCAAGCTATATTTCTCTACCTTTTTTTCCCCCAAAACTTCGTTCTTCACCAAACTATCTTTCTCTACCTTGTCTTCGCTCAAAACTTCGTTCTTCACCAAGCTATCTTTCTCTACCTTGTCTTCCCTCAAAACTCCGTTCTTCATCAAGCTATCGTTCTCTACTTTGTCTTCCCTCAAAACGTCGTTCTTCACCTAGCTATCTTTCTCTACCTTGTCTTCCCTCAAAACGTCGTTCGTTCTTCACCAAGCTATCTTTCTTTACCTTGTCTTCCCCCAAAACTTCGTTCTTCACAAGCTATCCTTCTCTACCTTGTCTTCCCTCAAAACTTCGTTCTTGATCAAGCTATCTTTCTCTACCTTGTCTTCCCTCAAAACTTCGTTCTTCATCAAGCTATCTTTCTCTACCTTGTCTTCCCTCAAAACTTCGTTCTTCACCAAGCTATCTTTCTCTACCTTGTCTTCCCTCAAAACTTCGTTCTTCACCAAGCTATCTTACTCTACCTTGTCTTCCCTCAAAACTTCGTTCTTCACCAAGCTAACTTTCTCTACCTTGTCTTCCCTCAAAACTTCGTTCTTCATCAAGCTATCTTTCTCTACCTTGTCTTCCCTCAAAACTTCGTTCTTCACCAAGCTATCTTTCTCTACCTTGTCTTCCCTCAAAACTTCGTTCTTCACCAAGCTATCTTTCTCTACCTTTTTTCCCCCCAAAACTTCGTTCTTCACCAAACTATCTTTCTCTACCTTGTCTTCCCTCAAAACTTCGTTCTTCACCAAGCTATCTTTCTCTACCTTGTCTTCCCTCAAAACTCCGTTCTTCATCAAGCTATCGTTCTCTACTGTGTCTTCCCTCAAAACGTCGTTCTTCACCTAGCTATCTTTCTCTACCTTGTCTTCCCTCAAAACGTCGTTCGTTCTTCACCAAGCTATCTTTCTCTACCTTGTCTTCCCCCAAAACTTCGTTCTTCACAAGCTATCCTTCTCTACCTTGTCTTCCCTCAAAACTTCGTTCTTGATCAAGCTATCTTTCTCTACCTTGTCTTCCCTCAAAACTTTGTTCTTCACCAAGCTATCTTTCTCTACCTTGTCTTCCCTCAAAACTTCGTTCTTCACCAAGCTATCTTTCTCTACCTTGTCTTCCCTCAAAACTTCGTTCTTCACCAAGCTATCTTTCTCTACCTTGTCTTCCCCCAAAACATCGTTCTTCACCAAGCTATCTTTCTTTACCTTGTCTTCCCTCAAAACTTCGTTATTCACCAAGCTATCTTTCTCTACCTTGTCTTCCCTCAAAACTTCGTTCTTCACCAAGCTATCTTTCTCTACCTTGTCTTCCCTCAAAACTTCGTTCTTCACCAAGCTATCTTTCTCTACCTTGTCTTCCCTCAAAACTTCGTTCTTCACCAAGCTATCTTTCTCTACCTTGTCTTCCCCCAGAACATCGTCTTCACCAAGCTATCTTTCTCTACCTTGTCTTCCCTCAAAACATCGTTATTCACCAAGCTATCTTTCTCTACCTTGCCTTCCTGCAAAACTTCGTTCTTCATCAAGCTATCTTTCTCTACTTTGTCTTCCCTCAAAACATCGTTCGTTCTTCATCAAGCTATCTTTCTCTACCTTGTCTTCCCTCAAGACTTCGTTCGTCACCAAGCTATCTTTCTCTACATTGTCTTCCCCCAAAACTTCGTTCTTCATCAAGCTATATTTCTCTACCTTGTCTTCCCTCAAAACGTCGTTCTTCACCAAGCTATCTTTCTCTACCTTGTCTTCCCACAAAACTTCGTTCTTCATCAAGCTATCTTTCTCTACCTTGTCTTCCCTCAAAACGTCGTTCTTCACCAAGCTATCTTTCTCTACCTTGTCTTCCCACAAAACTTCGTGCTTCATCAAGCTATCTTTCTCTACCTTGTCTTCCCTCAAAACGTCGTTCTTCACCAAGCTATCTTTCTCTACCTTGTCTTCCCCCAAAACTTCGTTCTTCACCAAGCTATCTTTCTCTACCTTGTCTACCCCCAAAACTTCGTTCTTCACCAAGCTATCTTTCTCTACCTTGTCTTCCCACAAAACTTCGTTCTTCACCAAGCTATCTCTCTCTACCTTGTCTTCCCACAAAACGTCGTTCTTCACCAAGCTATCTTTCGCTACCTTGTCTTCCCTCAAAACGTCGTTCTTCACCAAGCTATCTTTCTCTACCCATTCTTCTCTTAAAACTTCGTTCTTCACCAAGCTCTCTTTCTCTACCTTGTCTTCCCACAAAACTTCGTTCTTCACCAAGCTATCTTTCTCTACCCTGTCTTCCCCCAAAACTTCGTTCCTCACCAAGCTATCTTTCTCTACCTTGTCTTCCCTCAAAACTTCGTTCTTCACCAAGCTATCTTTCTCTACCTTGTCTTCCCTCAAAACGTCGTTCTTCACCAAGCTATCTTTCTCTACCTTGTCTTCCCTCAAAACTTCGTTCTTCACCAAGCTATCTTTCCCTACCTTTTTTTCCCCCAAAACTCCGTTCTTCACCAAGCTATCTTTCTCTATCTTGTCTTCCCTCAAAACTCCGTTCTTCATCAAGCTATCGTTCTCTACTTTGTCTTCCCTCGAAACGTCGTTCTTCACCAAGCTATCTTTCTCTACCTTGTCTTCCCTCAATACTTCGTTCGTTCTTCATCAAGCTATCTTTCTCTACCTTGTCTTCCCCCAAAACTTCGTTCTTCACAAGCTATCCTTCTCTACCTTGTCTTCCCTCAAAACTTCGTTCTTCACCAAGCTATCTTTCTTTACCTTGTCTTCCCTCAAAACTTCGTTATTCACCAAGCTATCTTTCTCTACCTTGTCTTCCCTCAAAACTTCGTTCTTCACCAAGCTATCTTTCTCTACCTTGTCTTCCCTCAAAACTTCGTTCTTCACCAAGCTATCTTTCTCTACCTTGTCTTCCCTCAAAACTTCGTTCTTCACCAAGCTATCTTTCTCTACCTTGTCTTCCCCCAGAACATCGTCTTCACCAAGCTATCTTTCTCTACCTTGTCTTCCCTCAAAACATCGTTATTCACCAAGCTATCTTTCTCTACCTTGCCTTCCTGCAAAACTTCGTTCTTCATCAAGCTATCTTTCTCTACTTTGTCTTCCCTCAAAACATCGTTCGTTCTTCATCAAGCTATCTTTCTCTACCTTGTCTTCCCTCAAGACTTCGTTCGTCACCAAGCTATCTTTCTCTACATTGTCTTCCCCCAAAACTTCGTTCTTCATCAAGCTATATTTCTCTACCTTGTCTTCCCTCAAAACGTCGTTCTTCACCAAGCTATCTTTCTCTACCTTGTCTTCCCACAAAACTTCGTTCTTCATCAAGCTATCTGTCTCTACCTTGTCTTCCCTCAAAACCTCGTTCTTCACCAAGCTATCTTTCTCTACCTTGTCTTCCCACAAAACTTCGTGCTTCATCAAGCTATCTTTCTCTACCTTGTCTTCCCTCAAAACGTCGTTCTTCACCAAGCTATCTTTCTCTACCTTGTCTTCCCCCAAAACTTCGTTCTTCACCAAGCTATCTTTCTCTACCTTGTCTACCCCCAAAACTTCGTTCTTCACCAAGCTATCTTTCTCTACCTTGTCTTCCCACAAAACTTCGTTCTTCACCAAGCTATCTCTCTCTACCTTGTCTTCCCACAAAACGTCGTTCTTCACCAAGCTATCTTTCGCTACCTTGTCTTCCCTCAAAACGTCGTTCTTCACCAAGCTATCTTTCTCTACCCATTCTTCTCTTAAAACTTCGTTCTTCACCAAGCTCTCTTTCTCTACCTTGTCTTCCCACAAAACTTCGTTCTTCACCAAGCTATCTTTCTCTACCCTGTCTTCCCCCAAAACTTCGTTCCTCACCAAGCTATCTTTCTCTACCTTGTCTTCCCTCAAAACTTCGTTCTTCACCAAGCTATCTTTCTCTACCTTGTCTTCCCTCAAAACGTCGTTCTTCACCAAGCTATCTTTCTCTACCTTGTCTTCCCTCAAAACTTCGTTCTTCACCAAGCTATCTTTCCCTACCTTTTTTTCCCCCAAAACTCCGTTCTTCACCAAACTATCTTTCTCTACCTTGTCTTTCCTCAAAACTTCGTTCTTCACCAAGCTATCTTTCTCTATCTTGTCTTCCCTCAAAACTCCGTTCTTCATCAAGCTATCGTTCTCTACTTTGTCTTCCCTCGAAACGTCGTTCTTCACCAAGCTATCTTTCTCTACCTTGTCTTCCCTCAATACTTCGTTCGTTCTTCATCAAGCTATCTTTCTCTACCTTGTCTTCCCCCAAAACTTCGTTCTTCACAAGCTATCCTTCTCTACCTTGTCTTCCCTCAAAACTTCGTTCTTCACCAAGCTATCTTTCTCTACCTTGTCTTCCCTCAAAACTTCGTTCTTGATCAAGCTATCTTTCTATTCCTTGTCTTCCCTCAAAACTTCGTTCTTCACCAAGCTATCTTTCTCTACTTTGTCTTCCCTCAAAACATCGTTCGTTCTTCATCAAGCTATCTTTCTCTACCTTGTCTTCCCTCAAGACTTCGTTCGTCACCAAGCTATCTTTCTCTACATTGTCTTCCTCCAAAACTTCGTTCTTCATCAAGCTATCTTTCTCTACCTTGTCTTCCCTCAAAACGTCGTTCTTCACCAAGCTATCTTTCTCTACCTTGTCTTCCCACAAAACGTCGTTCTTCACCAAGCTATCTTTCCCTACCTTGTCTTCCCTCAAAACGTCGTTCTTCACCAAGCTATCTTTCTCTACCCATTCTTCTCTCAAAACTTCGTTCTTCACCAAGCCCTCTTTCTCTACCTTGTCTTCCCTCAAAACTTCGTTCTTCACCAGGCTATCTTTCTCAACCCTGTCTTCCCCCAAAACTTCGTTCTTCACCAAGCTATCTTTCTCTACCTTTTTTCCCCCAAAACTCCGTTCTTCACCAAACTATCTTTCTCTACCTTGTCTTCCCTCAAAACTTCGTTCTTCACCAAGCTATCTTTCTCTATCTTGTCTTCCCTCAAAACTCCGTTCTTCATCAAGCTATCGTTCTCTACCTTGTCTTCCCTCAAAACTTCGTTCTTCATCAAGCTATATTTCTCTACCTTTTTTTCCCCCAAAACTTCGTTCTTCACCAAACTATCTTTCTCTACCTTGTCTTCCCTCAAAACTTCGTTCTTCACCAAGCTATCTTTCTCTACCTTGTCTTCCCTCAAAACTTCGTTCTTCACCAAGCTATCTTTCTCTACCTTGTCTTCCCTCAAAACTTCGTTCTTCACCAAGCTATCTTTCTCTACCTTGTCTTCCCCCAAAACATCGTTCTTCACCAAGCTATCTTTCTTTACCTTGTCTTCCCTCAAAACTTCGTTATTCACCAAGCTATCTTTCTCTACCTTGTCTTCCCTCAAAACTTCGTTCTTCACCAAGCTATCTTTCTCTACCTTGTCTTCCCTCAAAACTTCGTTCGTCACCAAGCTATCTTTCTCTACATTGTCTTCCCCCAAAACTTCGTTCTTCATCAAGCTATCTTTCTCTACCTTGTCTTCCCTCAAAACGTCGTTCTTCACCAAGCTATCTTTCTCTACCTTGTCTTCCCACAAAACTTCGTTCTTCATCAAGCTATCTTTCTCTACCTTGTCTTCCCTCAAAACGTCATTCTTCACCAAGCTATCTTTCTCTACCTTGTCTTCCCCCAAAACTTCGTTCTTCACCAAGCTATCTTTCTCTACCTTGTCTACCCCCAAAACTTCGTTCTTCACCAAGCTATCTTTCTCTACCTTGTCTTCCCACAAAACTTCGTTCTTCACCAAGCTATCTCTCTCTACCTTGTCTTCCCACAAAACGTCGTTCTTCACCAAGCTATCTTTCGCTACCTTGTCTTCCCTCAAAACGTCGTTCTTCACGAAGCTATCTTTCTCTACCCATTCTTCTCTTAAAACTTCGTTCTTCACCAAGCTCTCTTTCTCTACCTTGTATTCCCTCAAAACTTCGTTCTTCACCAAGCTATCTTTCTCTACCCTGTCTTCCCCCAAAACTTCGTTCCTCACCAAGCTATCTTTCTCTACCTTGTCTTCCCTCAAAACTTCGTTCTTCACCAAGCTATCTTTCTCTACCTTGTCTTCCCTCAAAACTTCGTTCTTCACCAAGCTATCTTTCTCTACCTTGTCTTCCCTCAAAACTTCGTTCTTCACCAAGCTATCTTTCCCTACCTTTTTTTCCCCCAAAACTCCGTTCTTCACCAAACTATCTTTCTCTACCTTGTCTTTCCTCAAAACTTCGTTCTTCACCAAGCTATCTTTCTCTATCTTGTCTTGCCTCAAAACTCCGTTCTTCATCAAGCTATCGTTCTCTACTTTGTCTTCCCTCGAAACGTCGTTCTTCACCAAGCTATCTTTCTCTACCTTGTCTTCCCTCAAAACTTCGTTCGTTCTTCACCAAGCTATCTTTCTCTACCTTGTCTTCCCCCAAAACTTCGTTCTTCACAAGCTATCCTTCTCTACATTGTCTTCCCTCAAAACTTCGTTCTTCACCAAGCTATCTTTCTCTACCTTGTCTTCCCTCAAAACTTCGTTCTTGATCAAGCTATCTTTCTATTCCTTGTCTTCCCTCAAAACTTCGTTCTTCACCAAGCTATCTTTCTCTACTTTGTCTTCCCTCAAAACATCGTTCGTTCTTCATCAAGCTATCTTTCTCTACCTTGTCTTCCCTCAAGACTTCGTTCGTCACCAAGCTATCTTTCTCTACATTGTCTACCCCCAAAACTTCGTTCTTCATCAAGCTATCTTTCTCTACCTTGTCTTCCCTCAAAACGTCGTTCTTCACCAAGCTATCTTTCTCTACCTTGTCTTCCCACAAAACTTCGTTCTTCATCAAGCTATCTTTCTCTACCTTGTCTTCCCTCAAAACGTCGTTCTTCACCAAGCTATCTTTCTCTACCTTGCCTTTCCCCAAAACTTCGTTCTTCACCAAGCTATCTTTCTCTACCTTGTCTACCCCCAAAACTTCGTTCTTCACCAAGCTATCTTTCTCTACCTTGTCTTCCCACAAAACTTCGTTCTTCACCAAGCTATCTCTCTCTACCTTGTTTTCCCACAAAACGTCGTTCTTCACCAAGCTATCTTTCGCTACCTTGTCTTCCCTCAAAACGTCGTTCTTCACCAAGCTATCTTTCTCTACCCATTCTTCTCTTAAAACTTCGTTCTTCACCAAGCTCTCTTTCTCTACCTTGTCTTCCCACAAAACTTCGTTCTTCACCAAGCTATCTTTCTCTACCCTGTCTTCCCCCAAAACTTCGTTCCTCACCAAGCTATCTTTCTCTACCTTGTCTTCCCTCAAAACTTCGTTCTTCACCAAGCTATCTTTCTCTACCTTGTCTTCCCTCAACACTTCGTTCTTCACCAAGCTATCTTTCTCTACCTTGCCTTCCCTCAAAACTTCGTTCTTCACCAAGCTATCTTTCCCTACCTTTTTTCCCCCCAAAACTCCGTTCTTCACCAAACTATCTTTCTCTACCTTGTCTTTCCTCAAAACTTCGTTCTTCACCAAGCTATCTTTCTCTATCTTGTCTTCCCTCAAAACTCCGTTCTTCATCAAGCTATCGTTCTCTACTTTGTCTTCCCTCGAAACGTCGTTCTTCACCAAGCTATCTTTCTCTACCTTGTCTTCCCTCAAAACTTCGTTCGTTCTTCACCAAGCTATCTTTCTCTACCTTGTCTTCCCCCAAAACTTCGTTCTTCACAAGCTATCCTTCTCTACCTTGTCTTCCCTCAAAACTTCGTTCTTCACCAAGCTATCTTTCTCTACCTTGTCTTCCCTCAAAACTTCGTTCTTGATCAAGCTATCTTTCTATTCCTTGTCTTCCCTCAAAACTTCGTTCTTCACCAAGCTATCTTTCTCTACTTTGTCATCCCTCAAAACATCGTTCGTTCTTCATCAAGCTATCTTTCTCTACCTTGTCTTCCCTCAAGACTTCGTTCGTCACCAAGCTATCTTTCTCTACATTGTCTTCCCCCAAAACTTCGTTCTTCATCAAGCTATCTTTCTCTACCTTGTCTTCCCTCAAAACGTCGTTCTTCACCAAGCTATCTTTCTCTACCTTGTCTTCCCACAAAACGTCGTTCTTCACCAAGCTATCTTTCCCTACCTTGTCTTCCCTCAAAACGTCGTTCTTCACCAAGCTATCTTTCTCTCACCCATTCTTCTCTCAAAACTTCGTTCTTCACCAAGCTCTCTTTCTCTACCTTGTCTTCCCTCAAAACTTCGTTCTTCACCAGGCTATCTTTCTCAACCCTGTCTTCCCCCAAAACTTCGTTCCTCACCAAGCTATCTTTCTCTACCTTGTCTTCCCTCAAAACTTCGTTCTTCACCAAGCTATCTTTCTCTACCTTTTTTTCCCCCAAAACACCGTTCTTCACCAAACTATCTTTCTCTACCTTGTCTTCCCTCAAAACTTCGTTCTTCACCAAGCTATCTTTCTCTATCTTGTCTTCCCTCAAAACTCCGTTCTTCATCAAGCTATCGTTCTCTACTTTGTCTTCCCTCGAAACGTCGTTCGTCACCAAGCTATCTTTCTCTACCTTGTCTTCCCTCAAAACTTCGTTCTTCACCAAGCTATCTTTCTCTATCTTGTCTTCCCTCAAAACTCCGTACTTCATCAAGCTATCTTTCTCTACCTTGTCTTCCCCCAAAACTTCGTTCTTCACAAGCTATCCTTCTCTACCTTGTCTTCCCTCAAAACTTCGTTCTTCACTAAGCTATCTTTCTCTACCTTGTCTTCCCTCAAAACTTCGTTCTTGATCAAGCTATCTTTCTATACCTTGTCTTCCATCAAAACTTCGTTCTTCACCAAGCTATCTTTCTCTACCTTGTCTTCCCTCAAAACTTCGTTCTTCACCAAGCTATCTTTCTCTATCTTGTCTTCCCTCAAAACTCCGTTCTTCATCAAGCTATCGTTCTCTACTTTGTCTTCCCTCAAAACGTCGTTCTTCACCAAGCTATCTTTCTCTACCTTGTCTTCCCTCAAAACTTCGTTCGTTCTTCACCAAGCTATCTTTCTCTACCTTGTCTTCCCCCAAAACTTCGTTCTTCTCAAGCTATCCTTCTCTACTTTGTCTTCCCTCAAAACCTCGTTCTTCACCAAGCTATCTTTCTCTACCTTGTCTTCCCTCAACACTTCGTTCGTTCTTCACCAAGCTATCTTTCTCTACCTTGTCTTCCCCCAAAACTACGTTCTTCACAAGCTATCTTTCTCTACCTTGTCTTCCCTCAAAACTTCGTTCTTCACCAAGCTATCTTTCTCTACCTTGTCTTCCCTCAAAACTTCGTTCTTCACCAAGCTATCTTTCTCTACCTTGTCTTCCCTCAAAACTTCGTTCTTCACCAAGCTAACTTTCTCTACCTTGTCTTCCCTCAAAACTTCGTTCTTCATCAAGCTATCTTTCTCTACCTTGTCTTCCCTCAAAACTTCGTTCTTCACCAAGCTATCTTTCTCTACCTTGTCTTCCCTCAAAACTTCGTTCTTCACCAAGCTATCTTTCTCTACCTTGTCTTCCCTCAAAACTTCGTTCTTCACCAAGCTAACTTTCTCTACCTTGTCTTCCCTCAAAACTTCGTTCTTCATCAAGCTATCTTTCTCTACCTTTTCTTCCCTCAAAACTTCGTTCTTCACCAAGCTATCTTTCTCTACCTTGTCTTCCCTCAAAACTTCGTTCTTCACCAAGCTATCTTTCTCTACCTTGTCTTCCCTCAAAACTTCGTTCTTGATCAAGCTATCTTTCTATTCCTTGTCTTCCCTCAAAACTTCGTTCTTCACCAAGCTATCTTTCTCTACTTTGTCTTCCCTCAAAACATCGTTCGTTCTTCATCAAGCTATATTTCTCTACCTTGTCTTCCCTCAAGACTTCGTTCGTCACCAAGCTATCTTTCTCTACATTGTCTACCCCCAAAACTTCGTTCTTCATCAAGCTATCTTTCTCTACCTTGTCTTCCCTCAAAACGTCGTTCTTCACCAAGCTATCTTTCTCTACCTTGTCTTCCCACAAAACTTCGTTCTTCATCAAGCTATCTTTCTCTACCTTGTCTTCCCTCAAAACGTCGTTCTTCACCAAGCTATCTTTCTCTACCTTGCCTTTCCCCAAAACTTCGTTCTTCACCAAGCTATCTTTCTCTACCTTGTCTACCCCCAAAACTTCGTTCTTCACCAAGCTATCTTTCTCTACCTTGTCTTCCCACAAATCTTCGTTCTTCACCAAGCTATCTCTCTCTACCTTGTCTTCCCACAAAACGTCGTTCTTCACCAAGCTATCTTTCGCTACCTTGTCTTCCCTCAAAACGTCGTTCTTCACGAAGCTATCTTTCTCTACCCATTCTTCTCTTAAAACTTCGTTCTTCACCAAGCTCTCTTTCTCTACCTTGTCTTCCCTCAAAACTTCGTTCTTCACCAAGCTATCTTTCTCTACCCTGTCTTCCCCAAAACTTCGTTCCTCACCAAGCTATCTTTCTCTACCTTGTCTTCCCTCAAAACTTCGTTCTTCACCAAGCTATCTTTCTCTACCTTGTCTTCCCTCAAAACTTCGTTCTTCACCAAGCTATCTTTCTCTACCTTGTCTTCCCTCAAAACTTCGTTCTTCACCAAGCTATCTTTCCCTACCTTTTTTTCCCCCAAAACTCCGTTCTTCACCAAACTATCTTTCTCTACCTTGTCTTTCCTCAAAACTTCGTTCTTCACCAAGCTATCTTTCTCTATCTTGTCTTCCCTCAAAACTCCGTTCTTCATCAAGCTATCGTTCTCTACTTTGTCTTCCCTCGAAACGTCGTTCTTCACCAAGCTATCTTTCTCTACCTTGTCTTCCCTCAAAACTTCGTTCGTTCTTCACCAAGCTATCTTTCTCTACCTTGTCTTCCCCCAAAACTTCGTTCTTCACAAGCTATCCTTCTCTACATTGTCTTCCCTCAAAACTTCGTTCTTCACCAAGCTATCTTTCTCTACCTTGTCTTCCCTCAAAACTTCGTTCTTGATCAAGCTATCTTTCTATTCCTTGTCTTCCCTCAAAACTTCGTTCTTCACCAAGCTATCTATCTCTACTTTGTCTTCCCTCAAAACATCGTTCGTTCTTCATCAAGCTATCTTTCTCTACCTTGTCTTCCCTCAAGACTTCGTTCGTCACCAAGCTATCTTTCTCTACATTGTCTACACCCAAAACTTCGTTCTTCATCAAGCTATCTTTCTCTACCTTGTCTTCCCTCAAAACGTCGTTCTTCACCAAGCTATCTTTCTCTACCTTGTCTTCCCACAAAACTTCGTTCTTCATCAAGCTATCTTTCTCTACCTTGTCTTCCTTCAAAACGTCGTTCTTCACCAAGCTATCTTTCTCTACCTTGCCTTTCCCCAAAACTTCGTTCTTCACCAAGCTATCTTTCTCTACCTTGTCTACCCCCAAAACTTCGTTCTTCACCAAGCTATCTTTCTCTACCTTGTCTTCCCACAAAACTTCGTTCTTCACCAAGCTATCTCTCTCTACCTTGTTTTCCCACAAAACGTCGTTCTTCACCAAGCTATCTTTCGCTACCTTGTCTTCCCTCAAAACGTCGTTCTTCACCAAGCTATCTTTCTCTACCCATTCTTCTCTTAAAACTTCGTTCTTCACCAAGCTCTCTTTCTCTACCTTGTCTTCCCACAAAACTTCGTTCTTCACCAAGCTATCTTTCTCTACCCTGTCTTCCCCCAAAACTTCGTTCCTCACCAAGCTATCTTTCTCTACCTTGTCTTCCCTCAAAACTTCGTTCTTCACCAAGCTATCTTTCTCTACCTTGTCTTCCCTCAACACTTCGTTCTTCACCAAGCTATCTTTCTCTACCTTGTCTTCCCTCAAAACTTCGTTCTTCACCAAGCTATCTTTCCCTACCTTTTTTCCCCCCAAAACTCCGTTCTTCACCAAACTATCTTTCTCTACCTTGTCTTTCCTCAAAACTTCGTTCTTCACCAAGCTATCTTTCTCTATCTTGTCTTCCCTCAAAACTCCGTTCTTCATCAAGCCATCGTTCTCTACTTTGTCTTCCCTCGAAACGTCGTTCTTCACCAAGCTATCTTTCTCTACCTTGTCTTCCCTCAAAACTTCGTTCGTTCTTCACCAAGCTATCTTTCTCTACCTTGTCTTCCCCCAAAACTTCGTTCTTCACAAGCTATCCTTCTCTACCTTGTCTTCCCTCAAAACTTCGTTCTTCACCAAGCTATCTTTCTCTACCTTGTCTTCCCTCAAAACTTCGTTCTTGATCAAGCTATCTTTCTATTCCTTGTCTTCCCTCAAAACTTCGTTCTTCACCAAGCTATCTTTCTCTACTTTGTCTTCCCCCAAAACTTCGTTCTTCATCAAGCTATCTTTCTCTACCTTGTCTTCCCTCAAAACGTCGTTCTTCACCAAGCTATCTTTCTCTACCTTGTCTTCCCACAAAACGTCGTTCTTCACCAAGCTATCTTTCCCTACCTTGTCTTCCCTCAAAACGTCGTTCTTCACCAAGCTATCTTTCTCTCACCCATTCTTCTCTCAAAACTTCGTTCTTCACCAAGCTCTCTTTCTCTACCTTGTCTTCCCTCAAAACTTCGTTCTTCACCAGGCTATCTTTCTCAACCCTGTCTTCCCCCAAAACTTCGTTCCTCACCAAGCTATCTTTCTCTACCTTGTCTTCCATCAAAACTTCGTTCTTCACCAAGCTATCTTTCTCTACCTTTTTTTCCCCCAAAACACCGTTCTTCACCAAACTATCTTTCTCTACCTTGTCTTCCCTCAAAACTTCGTTCTTCACCAAGCTATCTTTCTCTATCTTGTCTTCCCTCAAAACTCCGTTCTTCATCAAGCTATCGTTCTCTACTTTGTCTTCCCTCGAAACGTCGTTCGTCACCAAGCTATCTTTCTCTACCTTGTCTTCCCTCAAAACTTCGTTCTTCACCAAGCTATCTTTCTCTATCTTGTCTTCCCTCAAAACTCCGTTCTTCATCAAGCTATCTTTCTCTACCTTGTCTTCCCCCAAAACTTCGTTCTTCACAAGCTATCCTTCTCTACCTTGTCTTCCCTCAAAACTTCGTTCTTCACTAAGCTATCTTTCTCTACCTTGTCTTCCCTCAAAACTTCGTTCTTGATCAAGCTATCTTTCTATACCTTGTCTTCCATCAAAACTTCGTTCTTCACCAAGCTATCTTTCTCTACCTTGTCTTCCCTCAAAACTTCGTTCTTCACCAAGCTATCTTTCTCTATCTTGTCTTCCCTCAAAACTCCGTTCTTCATCAAGCTATCGTTCTCTACTTTGTCTTCCCTCAAAACGTCGTTCTTCACCAAGCTATCTTTCTCTACCTTGTCTTCCCTCAAAACTTCGTTCGTTCTTCACCAAGCTATCTTTCTCTACCTTGTCTTCCCCCAAAACTTCGTTCTTCTCAAGCTATACTTCTCTACTTTGTCTTCCCTCAAAACCTCGTTCTTCACCAAGCTATCTTTCTCTACCTTGTCTTCCCTCAACACTTCGTTCGTTCTTCACCAAGCTATCTTTCTCTACCTTGTCTTCCCCCAAAACTACGTTCTTCACAAGCTATCTTTCTCTACCTTGTCTTCCCTCAAAACTTCGTTCTTCACCAAGCTATCTTTCTCTACCTTGTCTTCCCTCAAAACTTCGTTCTTCACCAAGCTATCTTTCTCTACCTTGTCTTCCCTCAAAACTTCGTTCTTCACCAAGCTAACTTCCTCTACCTTGTCTTCCCTCAAAACTTCGTTCTTCATCAAGCTATCTTTCTCTACCTTGTCTTCCCTCAAAACTTCGTTCTTCACCAAGCTATCTTTCTCTACCTTGTCTTCCCTCAAAACTTCGTTCTTCACCAAGCTATCTTTCTCTACCTTGTCTTCCCTCAAAACTTCGTTCTTCACCAAGCTAACTTTCTCTACCTTGTCTTCCCTCAAAACTTCGTTCTTCATCAAGCTATCTTTCTCTACCTTGTCTTCCCTCAAAACTTCGTTCTTCACCAAGCTATCTTTCTCTACCTTGTCTTCCCTCAAAACTTCGTTCTTCACCAAGCTATCTTTCTCTACCTTGTCTTCCCTCAAAACTTCGTTCTTGATCAAGCTATCTTTCTATTCCTTGTCTTCCCTCAAAACTTCGTTCTTCACCAAGCTATCTTTCTCTACTTTGTCTTCCCTCAAAACATCGTTCGTTCTTCATCAAGCTATCTTTCTCTACCTTGTCTTCCCTCAAGACTTCGTTCGTCACCAAGCTATCTTTCTCTACATTGTCTACCCCCAAAACTTCGTTCTTCATCAAGCTATCTTTCTCTACCTTGTCTTCCCTCAAAACGTCGTTCTTCACCAAGCTATCTTTCTCTACCTTGTCTTCCCACAAAACTTCGTTCTTCATCAAGCTATCTTTCTCTACCTTGTCTTCCCTCAAAACGTCGTTCTTCACCAAGCTATCTTTCTCTACCTTGCCTTTCCCCAAAACTTCGTTCTTCACCAAGCTATCTTTCTCTACCTTGTCTACCCCCAAAACTTCGTTCTTCACCAAGCTATCTTTCTCTACCTTGTCTTCCCACAAAACTTCGTTCTTCACCAAGCTATCTCTCTCTACCTTGTTTTCCCACAAAACGTCGTTCTTCACCAAGCTATCTTTCGCTACCTTGTCTTCCCTCAAAACGTCGTTCTTCACCAAGCTATCTTTCTCTACCCATTCTTCTCTTAAAACTTCGTTCTTCACCAAGCTCTCTTTCTCTACCTTGTCTTCCCACAAAACTTCGTTCTTCACCAAGCTATCTTTCTCTACCCTGTCTTCCCCCAAAACTTCGTTCCTCACCAAGCTATCTTTCTCTACCTTGTCTTCCCTCAAAACTTCGTTCTTCACCAAGCTATCTTTCTCTACCTTGTCTTCCCTCAACACTTCGTTCTTCACCAAGCTATCTTTCTCTACCTTGTCTTCCCTCAAAACTTCGTTCTTCACCAAGCTATCTTTCCCTACCTTTTTTCCCCCCAAAACTCCGTTCTTCACCAAACTATCTTTCTCTACCTTGTCTTTCCTCAAAACTTCGTTCTTCACCAAGCTATCTTTCTCTATCTTGTCTTCCCTCAAAACTCCGTTCTTCATCAAGCTATCGTTCTCTACTTTGTCTTCCCTCGAAACGTCGTTCTTCACCAAGCTATCTTTCTCTACCTTGTCTTCCATCAAAACTTCGTTCGTTCTTCACCAAGCTATCTTTCTCTACCTTGTCTTCCCCCAAAACTTCGTTCTTCACAAGCTATCCTTCTCTACCTTGTCTTCCCTCAAAACTTCGTTCTTCACCAAGCTATCTTTCTCTACCTTGTCTTCCCTCAAAACTTCGTTCTTGATCAAGCTATCTTTCTATTCCTTGTCTTCCCTCAAAACTTCGTTCTTCACCAAGCTATCTTTCTCTACTTTGTCTTCCCTCAAAACATCGTTCGTTCTTCATCAAGCTATCTTTCTCTACCTTGTCTTCCCTCAAGACTTCGTTCGTCACCAAGCTATCTTTCTCTACATTGTCTTCCCCCAAAACTTCGTTCTTCATCAAGCTATCTTTCTCTACCTTGTCTTCCCTCAAAACGTCGTTCTTCACCAAGCTATCTTTCTCTACCTTGTCTTCCCACAAAACGTCGTTCTTCACCAAGCTATCTTTCCCTACCTTGTCTTCCCTCAAAACGTCGTTCTTCACCAAGCTATCTTTCTCTCACCCATTCTTCTCTCAAAACTTCGTTCTTCACCAAGCTCTCTTTCTCTACCTTGTCTTCCCTCAAAACTTCGTTCTTCACCAGGCTATCTTTCTCAACCCTGTCTTCCCCCAAAACTTCGTTCCTCACCAAGCTATCTTTCTCTACCTTGTCTTCCCTCAAAACTTCGTTCTTCACCAAGCTATCTTTCTCTACCTTTTTTTCCCCCAAAACTCCGTTCTTCACCAAGCTATCTTTCTCTACCTTGTCTTCCCTCAAAACTTCGTTCTTCACCAAGCTATCTTTCTCTATCTTGTCTTCCCTCAAAACTCCGTTCTTCATCAAGCTATCTTTCTCTACCTTGTCTTCCCCCAAAACTTCGTTCTTCACAAGCTATCCTTCTCTACCTTGTCTTCCCTCAAAACTTCGTTCTTCACTAAGCTATCTTTCTCTACCTTGTCTTCCCTCAAAACTTCGTTCTTGATCAAGCTATCTTTCTATACCTTGTCTTCCATCAAAACTTCGTTCTTCACCAAGCTATCTTTCTCTACCTTGTCTTCCCTCAAAACTTCGTTCTTCACCAAGCTATCTTTCTCTATCTTGTCTTCCCTCAAAACTCCGTTCTTCATCAAGCTATCGTTCTCTACTTTGTCTTCCCTCAAAACGTCGTTCTTCACCAAGCTATCTTTCTCTACCTTGTCTTCCCTCAAAACTTCGTTCGTTCTTCACCAAGCTATCTTTCTCTACCTTGTCTTCCCCCAAAACTTCGTTCTTCTCAAGCTATCCTTCTCTACTTTGTCTTCCCTCAAAACCTCGTTCTTCACCAAGCTATCTTTCTCTACCTTGTCTTCCCTCAACACTTCGTTCGTTCTTCACCAAGCTATCTTTCTCTACCTTGTCTTCCCCCAAAACTACGTTCTTCACAAGCTATCTTTCTCTACCTTGTCTTCCCTCAAAACTTCGTTCTTCACCAAGCTATCTTTCTCTACCTTGTCTTCCCTCAAAACTTCGTTCTTCACCAAGCTATCTTTCTCTACCTTGTCTTCCCTCAAAACTTCGTTCTTCACCAAGCTAACTTTCTCTACCTTGTCTTCCCTCAAAACTTCGTTCTTCATCAAGCTATCTTTCTCTACCTTGTCTTCCCTCAAAACTTCGTTCTTCACCAAGCTATCTTTCTCTACCTTGTCTTCCCTCAAAACTTCGTTCTTCACCAAGCTATCTTTCTCTACCTTGTCTTCCCTCAAAACTTCGTTCTTCACCAAGCTAACTTTCTCTACCTTGTCTTCCCTCAAAACTTCGTTCTTCATCAAGCTATCTTTCTCTACCTTGTCTTCCCTCAAAACTTCGTTCTTCACCAAGCTATCTTTCTCTACCTTGTCTTCCCTCAAAACTTCGTTCTTCACCAAGCTATCTTTCTCTACCTTTTTTCCCCCCAAAACTTCGTTCTTCACCAAACTATCTTTCTCTACCTTGTCTTCCCTCAAAACTCCGTTCTTCATCAAGCTATCGTTCTCTACTTTGTCTTTCCTCAAAACGTCGTTCTTCACCTAGCTATCTTTCTCTACCTTGTCTTCCCTCAAAACGTCGTTCGTTCTTCACCAAGCTATCTTTCTCTACCTTGTCTTCCCCCAAAACTTCGTTCTTCACAAGCTATACTTCTCTACCTTGTCTTCCCTCAAAACTTCGTTCTTGATCAAGCTATCTTTCTCTACGTTGTCTTCCCTCAAAACTTTGTTCTTCACCAAGCTATCTTTCTCTACCTTGTCTTCCCTCAAAACTTCGTTCTTCACCAAGCTATCTTTCTCTACCTTGTCTTCCCTCAAAACTTCGTTCTTCACCAAGCTATCTTTCTCTACCTTGTCGTCCCCCAAAACATCGTCCTTCACCAAGCTATCTTTCTTTACCTTGTCTTCCCTCAAAACTTCGTTATTCACCAAGCTATCTTTCTCTACCTTGTCTTCCCTCAAAACTTCGTTCTTCACCAAGCTATCTTTCTCTACCTTGTCTTCCCTCAAAACTTCGTTCTTCACCAAGCTATCTTTCTCTACCTTGTCTTCCCTCAAAACTTCGTTCTTCACCAAGCTATCTTACTCTACCTTGTCTTCCCTCAAAACGTCGTTCTTCACCAAGCTAACTTTCTCTACCTTGTCTTCCCTCAAAACTTCGTTCTTCATCAAGCTATCTTTCTCTACCTTGTCTTCCCTCAAAACTTCGTTCTTCACCAAGCTATCTTTCTCTACCTTGTCTTCCCTCAAAACTTCGTTCTTCACCAAGCTATCTTTCTCTACCTTTTTTCCCCCCAAAACTTCGTTCTTCACCAAACTATCTTTCTCTACCTTGTCTTCCCTCAAAACTTCGTTCTTCACCAAGCTATCTTTCTCTACCTTGTCTTCCCTCAAAACTCCGTTCTTCATCAAGCTATCGTTCTCTACTTTGTTTTCCTTCAAAATGTCGTTCTTCACCTAGCTATCTTTCTCTACCTTGTCTTCCCTCAAAACGTCGTTCGTTCTTCACCAAGCTATCTTTCTCTACCTTGTCTTCCCCCAAAACTTCGTTCTTCACAAGCTATCCTTCTCTACCTTGTCTTCCCTCAAAACTTCGTTCTTGATCAAGCTATCTTTCTCTACCTTGTCTTCCCTCAAAACTTTGTTCTTCACCAAGCTATCTTTCTCTACCTTGTCTTCCCTCAAAACTTCGTTCTTCACCAAGCTATCTTTCTCTACCTTGTCTTCCCTCAAAACTTCGTTCTTCACCAAGCTATCTTTCTCTACCTTGTCTTCCCCCAAAACATCGTTCTTCACCAAGCTATCTTTCTTTACCTTGTCTTCCCTCAAAACTTCGTTATTCACCAAGCTATCTTTCTCTACCTTGTCTTCCCTCAAAACTTCGTTCTTCACCAAGCTATCTTTCTCCACCTTGTCTTCCCTCAAAACTTCGTTCGTCACCAAGCTATCTTTCTCTACATTGTCTTCCCCCAAAACTTCGTTCTTCATCAAGCTATCTTTCTCTACCTTGTCTTCCCTCAAAACGTCGTTCTTCACCAAGCTATCTTTCTCTACCTTGTCTTCCCACAAAACTTCGTTCTTCATCAAGCTATCTTTCTCTACCTTGTCTTCCCTCAAAACGTCATTCTTCACCAAGCTATCTTTCTCTACCTTGTCTTCTCCCAAAACTTCGTTCTTCACCAAGCTATCTTTCTCTACCTTGTCTACCACCAAAACTTCGTTCTTCACCAAGCTATCTTTGTCTACCTTGTCTTCCCACAAAACTTCGTTCTTCACCAAGCTATCTCTCTCTACCTTGTCTTCCCACAAAACGTCGTTCTTCACCAAGCTATCTTTCGCTACCTTGTCTTCCCTCAAAACGTCGTTCTTCACGAAGCTATCTTTCTCTACCCATTCTTCTCTTAAAACTTCGTTCTTCACCAAGCTCTCTTTCTCTACCTTGTCTTCCCTCAAAACTTCGTTCTTCACCAAGCTATCTTTCTCTACCCTGTCTTCCCCCAAAACTTCGTTCCTCACCAAGCTATCTTTCTCTACCTTGTCTTCCCTCAAAACTTCGTTCTTCACCAAGCTATCTTTCTCTACCTTGTCTTCCCTCAAAACTTCGTTCTTCACCAAGCTATCTTTCTCTACCTTGTCTTCCCTCAAAACTTCGTTCTTCACCAAGCTATCTTTCCCTACCTTTTTTTCCCCCAAAACTCCGTTCTTCACCAAACTATCTTTCTCTACCTTGTCTTTCCTCAAAACTTCGTTCTTCACCAAGCTATCTTTCTCTATCTTGTCTTCCCTCAAAACTCCGTTCTTCATCAAGCTATCGTTCTCTACTTTGTCTTCCCTCGAAACGTCGTTCTTCACCAAGCTATCTTTCTCTACCTTGTCTTCCCTCAAAACTTCGTTCGTTCTTCACCAAGCTATCTTTCTCTACCTTGTCTTCCCCCAAAACTTCGTTCTTCACAAGCTATCCTTCTCTACATTGTCTTCCCTCAAAACTTCGTTCTTCACCAAGCTATCTTTCTCTACCTTGTCTTCCCTCAAAACTTCGTTCTTGATCAAGCTATCTTTCTATTCCTTGTCTTCCCTCAAAACTTCGTTCTTCACCAAGCTATCTTTCTCTACTTTGTCTTCCCTCAAAACATCGTTCGTTCTTCATCAAGCTATCTTTCTCTACCTTGTCTTCCCTCAAGACTTCGTTCGTCACCAAGCTATCTTTCTCTACATTGTCTTCCCCCAAAACTTCGTTCTTCATCAAGCTATCTTTCTCTACCTTGTCTTCCCTCAAAACGTCGTTCTTGACCAAGCTATCTTTCTCTACCTTGTCTTCCCACAAAACTTCGTTCTTCATCAAGCTATCTTTCTCTACCTTGTCTTCCCTCAAAACGTCGTTCTTCACCAAGCTATCTTTCTCTACCTTGCCTTCCCCCAAAACTTCGTTCTTCACCAAGCTATCTTTCTCTACCTTGTCTACCCCCAAAACTTCGTTCTTCACCAAGCTATCTTTCTCTACCTTGTCTTCCCACAAAACTTCGTTCTTCACCAAGCTATCTCTCTCTACCTTGTCTTCCCACAAAACGTCGTTCTTCACCAAGCTATCTTTCGCTACCTTGTCTTCCCTCAAAACGTCGTTCTTCACCAAGCTATCTTTCTCTACCCATTCTTCTCTTAAAACTTCGTTCTTCACCAAGCTCTCTTTCTCTACCTTGTCTTCCCACAAAACGTCGTTCTTCACCAAGCTATCTTTCTCTACCCTGTCTTCCCCCAAAACTTCGTTCCTCACCAAGCTATCTTTCTCTACCTTGTCTTCCCTCAAAACTTCGTTCTTCACCAAGCTATCTTTCTCTACCTTGTCTTCCCTCAACACTTCGTTCTTCACCAAGCTATCTTTCTCTACCTTGTCTTCCCTCAAAACTTCGTTCTTCACCAAGCTATCTTTCCCTACCTTTTTTCCCCCCAAAACTCCGTTCTTCACCAAACTATCTTTCTCTACCTTGTCTTTCCTCAAAACTTCGTTCTTCACCAAGCTATCTTTCTCTATCTTGTCTTCCCTCAAAACTCCGTTCTTCATCAAGCTATCGTTCTCTACTTTGTCTTCCCTCGAAACGTCGTTCTTCACCAAGCTATCTTTCTCTACCTTGTCTTCCCTCAAAACTTCGTTCGTTCTTCACCAAGCTATCTTTCTCTACCTTGTCTTCCCCCAAAACTTCGTTCTTCACAAGCTATCCTTCTCTACCTTGTCTTCCCTCAAAACTTCGTTCTTCACCAAGCTATCTTTCTCTACCTTGTCTTCCCTCAAAACTTCGTTCTTGATCAAGCTATCTTTCTATTCCTTGTCTTCCCTCAAAACTTCGTTCTTCACCAAGCTATCTTTCTCTACTTTGTCTTCCCTCAAAACATCGTTCGTTCTTCATCAAGCTATCTTTCTCTACCTTGTCTTCCCTCAAGACTTCGTTCGTCACCAAGCTATCTTTCTCTACATTGTCTTCCCCCAAAACTTCGTTCTTCATCAAGCTATCTTTCTCTACCTTGTCTTCCCTCAAAACGTCGTTCTTCACCAAGCTATCTTTCTCTACCTTGTCTTCCCACAAAACGTCGTTCTTCACCAAGCTATCTTTCCCTACCTTGTCTTCCCTCAAAACGTCGTTCTTCACCAAGCTATCTTTCTCTCACCCATTCTTCTCTCAAAACTTCGTTCTTCACCAAGCTCTCTTTCTCTACCTTGTCTTCCCTCAAAACTTCGTTCTTCACCAGGCTATCTTTCTCAACCCTGTCTTCCCCCAAAACTTCGTTCCTCACCAAGCTATCTTTCTCTACCTTGTCTTCCCTCAAAACTTCGTTCTTCACCAAGCTATCTTTCTCTACCTTTTTTTCCCCCAAAACTCCGTTCTTCACCAAACTATCTTTCTCTACCTTGTCTTCCCTCAAAACTTCGTTCTTCACCAAGCTATCTTTCTCTATCTTGTCTTCCCTCAAAACTCCGTTCTTCATCAAGCTATCGTTCTCTACTTTGTCTTCCCTCGAAACGTCGTTCGTCACCAAGCTATCTTTCTCTACCTTGTCTTCCCTCAAAACTTCGTTCTTCACCAAGCTATCTTTCTCTATCTTGTCTTCCCTCAAAACTCCGTTCTTCATCAAGCTATCTTTCTCTACCTTGTCTTCCCCCAAAACTTCGTTCTTCACAAGCTATCCTTCTCTACCTTGTCTTCCCTCAAAACTTCGTTCTTCACTAAGCTATCTTTCTCTACCTTGTCTTCCCTCAAAACTTCGTTCTTGATCAAGCTATCTTTCTATACCTTGTCTTCCATCAAAACTTCGTTCTTCACCAAGCTATCTTTCTCTACCTTGTCTTCCCTCAAACCTTCGTTCTTCACCAAGCTATCTTTCTCTATCTTGTCTTCCCTCAAAACTCCGTTCTTCATCAAGCTATCGTTCTCTACTTTGTCTTCCCTCAAAACGTCGTTCTTCACCAAGCTATCTTTCTCTACCTTGTCTTCCCTCAAAACTTCGTTCGTTCTTCACCAAGCTATCTTTCTTCTCAAGCTATCCTTCTCTACTTTGTCTTCCCTCAAAACCTCGTTCTTCACCAAGCTATCTTTCTCTACCTTGTCTTCCCTCAACACTTCGTTCGTCCTTCACCAAGCTATCTTTCTCTACCTTGTCTTCCCCCAAAACTACGTTCTTCACAAGCTATCTTTCTCTACCTTGTCTTCCCCCAAAACTTCGTTCTTCACAAGCTATCCTTCTCTACCTTGTCTTCCCTCAAAACTTCGTTCTTGATCAAGCTACATTTCTATACCTTGTCTTCCATCAAAACTTCGTTCTTCACCAAGCTATCTTTCTCTACCTTGTCTTCCCTCAAAACTTCGTTCTTCACCAAGCTATCTTTCTCTATCTTGTCTTCCCTCAAAACTCCGTTCTACATCAAGCTATCTTTCTCTACCTTGTCTTCCCTCAAAACTTCGTTCTTCACCAAGCTATCTTTCTCTACCTTGTCTTCCCTCAAAACTTCGTTCTTCACCAAGCTATCTTTCTCTACCTTGTCTTCCCTCAAAACTTCGTTCTTCACCAAGCTAACTTTCTCTACCTTGTCTTCCCTCAAAACTTCGTTCTTCATCAAGCTATCTTTCTCTACCTTGTCTTCCCTCAAAACTTCGTTCTTCACCAAGCTATCTTTCTCTACCTTGTCTTCTCTCAAAACTTCGTTCTTCACCAAGCTATATTTCTCTACCTTTTTTCCCCCCAAAACTTCGTTCTTCACCAAACTATCTTTCTCTACCTTGTCTTCCCTCAAAACTCCGTTCTTCATCAAGCTATCGTTCTCTACTTTGTCTTTCCTCAAAACGTCGTTCTTCACCTAGCTATCTTTCTCTACCTTGTCTTCCCTCAAAACGTCGTTCGTTCTTCACCAAGCTATCTTTCTCTACCTTGTCTTCCCCCAAAACTTCGTTCTTCACAAGCTATCCTTCTCTACCTTGTCTTCCCTCAAAACTTCGTTCTTGATCAAGCTATCTTTCTCTACCTTGTCTTCCCTCAAAACTTTGTTCTTCACCAAGCTATCTTTCTCTACCTTGTCTTCCCTCAAAACTTCGTTCTTCACCAAGCTATCTTTCTCTACCTTGTCTTCCCTCAAAACTTCGTTCTTCACCAAGCTATCTTTCTCTACCTTGTCGTCCCCCAAAACATCGTTCTTCACCAAGCTATCTTTCTTTACCTTGTCTTCCCTCAAAACTTCGTTATTCACCAAGCTATCTTTCTCTACCTTGTCTTCCCACAAAACTTCGTTCTTCATCAAGCTATCTTTCTCTACCTTGTCTTCCCTCAAGACTTCGTTCGTCACCAAGCTATCTTTCTCTACATTGTCTTCCCCCAAAACTTCGTTCTTCACCAAGCTATCTTTCTCTATCTTGTCTTCCCTCAAAACTCCGTTCTTCATCAAGCTATCGTTCTCTACTTTGTCTTCCCTCGAAACGTCGTTCGTCACCAAGCTATCTTTCTCTACCTTGTCTTCCCTCAAAACTTCGTTCGTTCTTCACCAAGCTATCTTTCTCTACCTTGTCTTCCCCCAAAACTTCGTTCTTCACAAGCTATCCTTCTCTACCTTGTCTTCCCTCAACACTTCGTTCTTCACCAAGCTATCTTTCTCTACCTTGTCTTCCCTCAAAACTTCGTTCTTCACCAAGCTATCTTTCCCTACCTTTTTTCCCCCCAAAACTCCGTTCTTCACCAAACTATCTTTCTCTACCTTGTCTTTCCTCAAAACTTCGTTCTTCACCAAGCTATCTTTCTCTATCTTGTCTTCCCTCAAAACTCCGTTCTTCATCAAGCTATCGTTCTCTACTTTGTCTTCCCTCGAAACGTCGTTCTTCACCAAGCTATCTTTCTCTACCTTGTCTTCCCTCAAAACTTCGTTCGTTCTTCACCAAGCTATCTTTCTCTACCTTGTCTTCCCCCAAAACTTCGTTCTTCACAAGCTATCCTTCTCTACCTTGTCTTCCCTCAAAACTTCGTTCTTCACCAAGCTATCTTTCTCTACCTTGTCTTCCCTCAAAACTTCGTTCTTGATCAAGCTATCTTTCTATTCCTTGTCTTCCCTCAAAACTTCGTTCTTCACCAAGCTATCTTTCTCTACTTTGTCTTCCCTCAAAACATCGTTCGTTCTTCATCAAGCTATCTTTCTCTACCTTGTCTTCCCTCAAGACTTCGTTCGTCACCAAGCTATCTTTCTCTACATTGTCTTCCCCCAAAACTTCGTTCTTCATCAAGCTATCTTTCTCTACCTTGTCTTCCCTCAAAACGTCGTTCTTCACCAAGCTATCTTTCTCTACCTTGTCTTCCCACAAAACGTCGTTCTTCACCAAGCTATCTTTCCCTACCTTGTCTTCCCTCAAAACGTCGTTCTTCACCAAGCTATCTTTCTCTCACCCATTCTTCTCTCAAAACTTCGTTCTTCACCAAGCTCTCTTTCTCTACCTTGTCTTCCCTCAAAACTTCGTTCTTCACCAGGCTATCTTTCTCAACCCTGTCTTCCCCCAAAACTTCGTTCCTCACCAAGCTATCTTTCTCTACCTTGTCTTCCCTCAAAACTTCGTTCTTCACCAAGCTATCTTTCTCTACCTTTTTTTCCCCCAAAACTCCGTTCTTCACCAAACTATCTTTCTCTACCTTGTCTTCCCTCAAAACTTCGTTCTTCACCAAGCTATCTTTCTCTATCTTGTCTTCCCTCAAAACTCCGTTCTTCATCAAGCTATCGTTCTCTACTTTGTCTTCCCTCGAAACGTCGTTCGTCACCAAGCTATCTTTCTCTACCTTGTCTTCCCTCAAAACTTCGTTCTTCACCAAGCTATCTTTCTCTATCTTGTCTTCCCTCAAAACTCCGTTCTTCATCAAGCTATCTTTCTCTACCTTGTCTTCCCCCAAAACTTCGTTCTTCACAAGCTATCCTTCTCTACCTTGTCTTCCCTCAAAACTTCGTTCTTCACTAAGCTATCTTTCTCTACCTTGTCTTCCCTCAAAACTTCGTTCTTGATCAAGCTATCTTTCTATACCTTGTCTTCCATCAAAACTTCGTTCTTCACCAAGCTATCTTTCTCTACCTTGTCTTCCCTCAAACCTTCGTTCTTCACCAAGCTATCTTTCTCTATCTTGTCTTCCCTCAAAACTCCGTTCTTCATCAAGCTATCGTTCTCTACTTTGTCTTCCCTCAAAACGTCGTTCTTCACCAAGCTATCTTTCTCTACCTTGTCTTCCCTCAAAACTTCGTTCGTTCTTCACCAAGCTATCTTTCTTCTCAAGCTATCCTTCTCTACTTTGTCTTCCCTCAAAACCTCGTTCTTCACCAAGCTATCTTTCTCTACCTTGTCTTCCCTCAACACTTCGTTCGTTCTTCACCAAGCTATCTTTCTCTACCTTGTCTTCCCCCAAAACTACGTTCTTCACAAGCTATCTTTCTCTACCTTGTCTTCCCCCAAAACTTCGTTCTTCACAAGCTTTCCTTCTCTACCTTGTCTTCCCTCAAAACTTCGTTCTTCACTAAGCTATCTTTCTCTACCTTGTCTTCCCTCAAAACTTCGTTCTTGATCAAGCTATATTTCTATACCTTGTCTTCCATCAAAACTTCGTTCTTCACCAAGCTATCTTTCTCTACCTTGTCTTCCCTCAAAACTTCGTTCTTCACCAAGCTATCTTTCTCTATCTTGTCTTCCCTCAAAACTCCGTTCTACATCAAGCTATCTTTCTCTACCTTGTCTTCCCTCAAAACTTCGTTCTTCACCAAGCTATCTTTCTCTACCTTGTCTTCCCTCAAAACTTCGTTCTTCACCAAGCTATCTTTCTCTACCTTGTCTTCCCTCAAAACTTCGTTCTTCACCAAGCTAACTTTCTCTACCTTGTCTTCCCTCAAAACTTCGTTCTTCATCAAGCTATCTTTCTCTACCTTGTCTTCCCTCAAAACTTCGTTCTTCACCAAGCTATCTTTCTCTACCTTGTCTTCTCTCAAAACTTCGTTCTTCACCAAGCTATATTTCTCTACCTTTTTTCCCCCCAAAACTTCGTTCTTCACCAAACTATCTTTCTCTACCTTGTCTTCCCTCAAAACTCCGTTCTTCATCAAGCTATCGTTCTCTACTTTGTCTTTCCTCAAAACGTCGTTCTTCACCTAGCTATCTTTCTCTACCTTGTCTTCCCTCAAAACGTCGTTCGTTCTTCACCAAGCTATCTTTCTCTACCTTGTCTTCCCCCAAAACTTCGTTCTTCACAAGCTATCCTTCTCTACCTTGTCTTCCCTCAAAACTTCGTTCTTGATCAAGCTATCTTTCTCTACATTGTCTTCCCTCAAAACTTTGTTCTTCACCAAGCTATCTTTCTCTACCTTGTCTTCCCTCAAAACTTCGTTCTTCACCAAGCTATCTTTCTCTACCTTGTCTTCCCTCAAAACTTCGTTCTTCACCAAGCTATCTTTCTCTACCTTGTCGTCCCCCAAAACATCGTTCTTCACCAAGCTATCTTTCTTTACCTTGTCTTCCCTCAAAACTTCGTTATTCACCAAGCTATCTTTCTCTACCTTGTCTTCCCACAAAACTTCGTTCTTCATCAAGCTATCTTTCTCTACCTTGTCTTCCCTCAAGACTTCGTTCGTCACCAAGCTATCTTTCTCTACATTGTCTTCCCCCAAAACTTCGTTCTTCACCAAGCTATCTTTCTCTATCTTGTCTTCTCTCAAAACTCCGTTCTTCATCAAGCTATCGTTCTCTACTTTGTCTTCCCTCGAAACGTCGTTCGTCACCAAGCTATCTTTCTCTACCTTGTCTTCCCTCAAAACTTCGTTCGTTCTTCACCAAGCTATCTTTCTCTACCTTGTCTTCCCCCAAAACTTCGTTCTTCACAAGCTATCCTTCTCTACCTTGTCTTCCCTCAAAACTTCGTTCTTGATCAAGCTATCTTTCTCTACCTTGTCTTCCCTCAAAACGTCGTTCTTGATCAAGCTATCTTTCTATACCTTGTCTTCCATCAAAACTTCGTTCTTCACCAAGCTATCTTTCTCTACCTTGTCTTCCCTCAAAACTTCGTTCTTCACCAAGCTATCTTTCTCTATCTTGTCTTCCCTCAAAACTCCGTTCTTCATCAAGCTATCGTTCTCTACTTTGTCTTCCCTCAAAACGTCGTTCTTCACCAAGCTATCTTTCTCTACCTTGTCTTCCCTCAACACTTCGTTCGTTCTTCACCAAGCTATCTTTCTCTACCTTGTCTTCCCCCAAAACTACGTTCTTCACGAGCTATCTTTCTCTACCTTGTCTTCCCTCAAAACTTCGTTCTTCACCAAGCTATCTTTCTCTACCTTGTCTTCCCTCAAAACTTCGTTCTTCATCAAGCTATCTTTCTCTACCTTGTCTTCCCTCAAAACTTCGTTCTTCACCAAGCTATCTTTCTCTACCTTGTCTTCCCTCAAAACTTCGTTCTTCACCAAGCTATCTTTCTCTACCTTTTTTCCCCCCAAAACTTCGTTCTTCACCAAACTATCTTTCTCTACCTTGTCTTCCCTCAAAACTCCGTTCTTCATCAAGCTATCGTTCTCTACTTTGTCTTCCCTCAAAACGTCGTTCTTCACCTAGCTATCTTTCTCTACCTTGTCTTCCCTCAAAACGTCGTTCGTTCTTCACCAAGCTATCTTTCTCTACCTTGTCTTCCCCCAAAACTTCGTTCTTCACAAGCTATCCTTCTCTACCTTGTCTTCCCTCAAAACTTCGTTCTTGATCAAGCTATCTTTCTCTACCATGTCTTCCCTCAAAACTTCGTTCTTCACCAAGCTATCTTTCTCTACCTTGTCTTCCCTCAAAACTTCGTTCTTCACCAAGCTATCTTTCTCTACCTTGTCGTCCCCCAAAACATCGTTCTTCACCAAGCTATCTTTCTTTACCTTGTCTTCCCTCAAAACTTCGTTATTCACCAAGCTATCTTTCTCTACCTTGTCTTCCCTCAACACTTCGTTCTTCACCAAGCTATCTTTCTCTACCTTGTCTTCCCTCAAAACTTCGTTCTTCACCAAGCTATCTTTCTCTACCTTGTCTTCCCCCAGAACATCGTTCTTCACCAAGCTATCTTTCTCTACCTTGTCTTCCATCAAAACTTCGTTATTCACCAAGCTATCTTTCTCTACCTTGCCTTCCTGCAAAACTTCGTTCTTCATCAAGCTATCTTTCTCTACTTTGTCTTCCCTCAAAACATCGTTCGTTCTTCATCAAGCTATCTTTCTCTAACCTTGTCTTCCCTCAAGACTTCGTTCGTCACCAAGCTATCTTTCTCTACATTGTCTTCCCCCAAAACTTCGTTCTTCATCAAGCTATCTTTCTCTACCTTGTCTTCCCTCAAAACGTCGTTCTTCACCAAGCTATCTTTCTCTACCTTGTCTTCCCACAAAACTTCGTTCTTCATCAAGCTATCTTTCTCTACCTTGTCTTCCCTCAAAACGTCGTTCTTGACCAAGCTATCTTTCTCTACCTTGTCTTCCCCCAAAACTTCGTTCTTCACCAAGCTATCTTTCTCTACCTTGTCTACCCCCAAAACTTCGTTCTTCACCAAGCTATCTTTCGCTACCTTGTCTTCCCTCAAAACGTCGTTCTTCACCAAGCTATCTTTCTCTACCCATTCTTCTCTTAAAACTTCGTTCTTCACCAAGCTATCTTTCTCTACCTTGTCTTCCCTCAAAACTTCGTTCTTGATCAAGCTATCTTTCTATACCTTGTCTTCCATCAAAACTTCGTTCTTCACCAAGCTATCTTTCTCTACCTTGTCTTCCCTCAAAACTTCGTTCTTCACCAAGCTATCTTTCTCTATCTTGTCTTCCCTCAAAACTCCGTTCTTCATCAAGCTATCGTTCTCTACTTTGTCTTCCCTCAAAACGTCGTTCTTCACCAAGCTATCTTTCTCTACCTTGTCTTCCCTCAAAACTTCGTTCGTTCTTCACCAAGCTATCTTTCTCTACCTTGTCTTCCCTCAAAACTTCGTTATTCACCAAGCTATCTTTCTCTACCTTGTCTTCCCTCAAAACTTCGTTCTTCACCAAGCTATCTTTCTCTACCTTGTCTTCCCTCAAAACTTCGTTCTTCACCAAGCTATCTTTCTCTACCTTGTCTTCCCCCAGAACATCGTTCTTCACCAAGCTATCTTTCTCTACCTTGTCTTCCCTCAAAACTTCGTTATTCACCAAGCTATCTTTCTCTACCTTGCCTTCCTGCAAAACTTCGTTCTTCATCAAGCTATCTTTCTCTACTTTGTCTTCCCTCAAAACATCGTTCGTTCTTCATCAAGCTATCTTTCTCTACCTTGTCTTCCCTCAAGACTTCGTTCGTCACCAAGCTATCTTTCTCTACATTGTCTTCCCCCAAAACTTCGTTCTTCATCAAGCTATCTTTCTCTACCTTGTCTTCCCTCAAAACGTCGTTCTTAACCAAGCTATCTTTCTCTACCTTGTCTTCCCACAAAACTTCGTTCTTCATCAAGCTATCTTTCTCTACCTTGTCTTCCCCCAAAACTTCGTTCTTCACCAAGCTATCTTTCTCTACCTTGTCTACCCCAAAAACTTCGTTCTTCACCAAGCTATCTTTCTCTACCCTGTCTTCCCCCAAAACTTCGTTCCTCACCAAGCTATCTTTCTCTACCTTGTCTTCCCTCAAAACTTCGTTCTTCACCAAGCTATCTTTCTCTACCTTGTCTTCCCTCAAAATTTCGTTCTTCACCAAGCTATCTTTCTCTACCTTGTCTTCCCTCAAAACTTCGTTCTTCACCAAGCTATCTGTCCCTACCTTTTTTTCCCCCAAAACTCCGTTCTTCACCAAACTATCTTTCTCTACCTTGTCTTTCCTCAAAACTTCGTTCTTCACCAAGCTATCTTTCTCTATCTTGTCTTCCCTCAAAACTTCGTTCGTTCTTCACCAAGCTATCTTTCTCTACCTTGTCTTCCCCCAAAACTTCGTTCTTCACAAGCTATCCTTCTCTACCTTGTCTTCCCTCAAAACTTCGTTCTTCACCAAGCTATCTTTCTCTACCTTGTCTTCCCTCAAAACTTCGTTCTTGATCAAGCTATCTTTCTATTCCTTGTCTTCCCTCAAAACTTCGTTCTTCCCCAAGCTATCTTTCTCTACTTTGTCTTCCCTCAAAACATCGTTCGTTCTTCATCAAGCTATCTTTCTCTATCTTGTCTTCCCTCAAGACTTCGTTCGTCACCAAGCTATCTTTCTCTACATTGTCTTCCCCCAAAACTTCGTTCTTCATCAAGCTATCTTTCTCTACCTTGTCTTCCCACAAAACGTCGTTCTTCACCAAGCTATCTTTCCCTACCTTGTCTTCCCTCAAAACGTCGTTCTTCACCAAGCTATCTTTCTCTACCCATTCTTCTCTCAAAACTTCGTTCTTCACCAAGCTCTCTTTCTCTACCTTGTCTTCCCTCAAAACTTCGTTCTTCACCAGGCTATCTTTCTCAACCCTGTCTTCCCCCAAAACATCGTTCCTCACCAAGCTATCTTTCTCTACCTTGTCTTCCCTCAAAACTTCGTTCTTCACCAAGTTATCTTTCTCTACCTTTTTTTCCCCCAAAACTCCGTTCTTCACCAAACTATCTTTCTCTACCTTGTCTTCCCTCAAAACTTCGTTCTTCACCAAGCTATCTTTCTCTATCTTGTCTTCCCTCAAAACTCCGTTCTTCATCAAGCTATCGTTCTCTACTTTGTCTTCCCTCGAAACGTCGTTCGTCACCAAGCTATCTTTCTCTACCTTGTCTTCCCTCAAAACTTCGTTCGTTCTTCACCAAGCTATCTTTCTCTAACTTGTCTTCCCCCAAAACTTCGTTCTTCACAAGCTATCCTTCTCAACCTTGTCTTCCCTCAAAACTTCGTTCTTCACCAAGCTATCTTTCTCTACCTTGTCTTCCCTCAAAACTTCGTTCTTGATCAAGCTATCTTTCTATACCTTGTCTTCCATCAAAACTTCGTTCTTCACCAAGCTATCTTTCTCTACCTTGTCTTCCCTCAAAACTTCGTTCTTCACCAAGCTATCTTTCTGTATCTTGTCTTCCCTCAAAACTCCGTTCTTCATCAAGCTATCGTTCTCTACTTTGTCTTCCCTCAAAACGTCGTTCTTCACCAAGCTATCTTTCTCTACCTTGTCTTCCCTCAAAACTTCGTTCGTTCTTCACCAAGCTATCTTTCTCTACCTTGTCTTCCCTCAAAACTTCGTTATTCACCAAGCTATCTTTCTCTACCTTGTCTCCCCTCAAAACTTCGTTCTTCACCAAGCTATCTTTCTCTACCTTGTCTTCCCTCAAAACTTCGTTCTTCACCAAGCTATCTTTCTCTACCTTGTCTTCCCCCAGAACATCGTTCTTCACCAAGCTATCTTTCTCTACCTTGTCTTCCCTCAAAACTTCGTTATTCACCAAGCTATCTTTCTCTACCTTGCCTTCCTGCAAAACTTCGTTCTTCATCAAGCTATCTTTCTCTACTTTGTCTTCCCTCAAAACATCGTTCGTTCTTCATCAAGCTATCTTTCTCTACCTTGTCTTCCCTCAAGACTTCGTTCGTCACCAAGCTATCTTTCTCTACATTGTCTTCCCCCAAAACTTCGTTCTTCATCAAGCTATCTTTCTCTACCTTGTCTTCCCTCAAAACGTCGTTCTTAACCAAGCTATCTTTCTCTACCTTGTCTTCCCACAAAACTTCGTTCTTCATCAAGCTATCTTTCTCTACCTTGTCTTCCCTCAAAACGTCGTTCTTCACCAAGCTATCTTTCTCTACCTTGTCTTCCCCCAAAACTTCGTTCTTCACCAAGCTATCTTTCTCTACCTTGTCTACCCCCAAAACTTCGTTCTTCACCAAGCTATCTTTCGCTACCTTGTCTTCCCTCAAAACGTCGTTCTTCACCAAGCTATCTTTCTCTACCCATTCTTCTCTTAAAACTTCGTTCTTCACCAAGCTATCTTTCTCTACCTTGTCTTCCCTCAAAACTTCGTTCTTGATCAAGCTATCTTTCTATACCTTGTCTTCCATCAAAACTTCGTTCTTCACCAAGCTATCTTTCTCTACCTTGTCTTCCCTCAAAACGTCGTTCTTCACCAAGCTATCTTTCTCTACCTTGTCTTCCCTCAAAACTTCGTTCGTTCTTCACCAAGCTATCTTTCTCTACCTTGTCTTCCCTCAAAACTTCGTTATTCACCAAGCTATCTTTCTCTACCTTGTCTTCCCTCAAAACTTCGTTCTTCACCAAGCTATCTTTCTCTACCTTGTCTTCCCTCAAAACTTCGTTCTTCACCAAGCTATCTTTCTCTACCTTGTCTTCCCCCAGAACATCGTTCTTCACCAAGCTATCTTTCTCTACCTTGTCTTCCCTCAAAACTTCGTTATTCACCAAGCTATCTTTCTCTACCTTGCCTTCCTGCAAAACTTCGTTCTTCATCAAGCTATCTTTCTCTACCTTGTCTTCCCTCAAGACTTCGTTCGTCACCAAGCTATCTTTCTCTACATTGTCTTCCCCCAAAACTTCGTTCTTCATCAAGCTATCTTTCTCTACCTTGTCTTCCCTCAAAACGTCGTTCTTAACCAAGCTATCTTTCTCTACCTTGTCTTCCCACAAAACTTCGTTCTTCATCAAGCTATCTTTCTCTACCTTGTCTTCCCTCAAAACGTCGTTCTTCACCAAGATATCTTTCTCTACCGTGTCTTCCCCCAAAACTTCGTTCTTCACCAAGCTATCTTTCTCTACCTTGTCTACCCCCAAAACTTCGTTCTTCACCAAGCTATCTTTCTCTACCCTGTCTTCCCCCAAAACTTCGTTCCTCACCAAGCTATCTTTCTCTACCTTGTCTTCCCTCAAAACTTCGTTCTTCACCAAGCTATCTTTCTCTACCTTGTCTTCCCTCAAAATTTCGTTCTTCACCAAGCTATCTTTCTCTACCTTGTCTTCCCTCAAAACTTCGTTCTTCACCAAGCTATCTTTCCCTACCTTTTTTTCCCCCAAAACTCCCTTCTTCACCAAACTATCTTTCTCTACCTTGTCTTTCCTCAAAACTTCGTTCTTCACCAAGCTATCTTTCTCTATCTTGTCTTCCCTCAAAACTCCGTTCTTCATCAAGCTATCGTTCTCTACTTTGTCTTCCCTCGAAACGTCGTTCTTCACCAAGCTATCTTTCTCTACCTTGTCTTCCCTCAAAACTTCGTTCGTTCTTCACCAAGCTATCTTTCTCTACCTTGTCTTCCCCCAAAACTTCGTTCTTCACAAGCTATCCTTCTCTACCTTGTCTTCCCTCAAAACTTCGTTCTTCACCAAGCTATCTTTCTCTACCTTGTCTTCCCTCAAAACTTCGTTCTTGATCAAGCTATCTTTCTATTCCTTGTCTTCCCTCAAAACTCCGTTCTTCACCAAGCTATCTTTCTCTACTTTGTCTTCCCTCAAAACATCGTTCGTTCTTCATCAAGCTATCTTTCTCTATCTTGTCTTCCCTCAAGACTTCGTTCGTCACCAAGCTATCTTTCTCTACATTGTCTTCCCCCAAAACTTCGTTCTTCATCAAGCTATCTTTCTCTACCTTGTCTTCCCACAAAACGTCGTTCTTCACCAAGCTATCTTTCCCTACCTTGTCTTCCCTCAAAACGTCGTTCTTCACCAAGCTATCTTTCTCTACCCATTCTTCTCTCAAAACTTCGTTCTTCACCAAGCTCTCTTTCTCTACCTTGTCTTCCCTCAAAACTTCGTTCTTCACCAGGCTATCTTTCTCAACCCTGTCTTCCCCCAAAACTTCGTTCCTCACCAAGCTATCTTTCTCTACCTTGTCTTCCCTCAAAACTTCGTTCTTCACCAAGCTATCTTTCTCTACCTTTTTTTCCCCCAAAACTCCGTTCTTCACCAAACTATCTTTCTCTACGTTGTCTTCCCTCAAAACTTCGTTCTTCACCAAGCTATCTTTCTCTATCTTGTCTTCCCTCAAAACTCCGTTCTTCATCAAGCTATCGTTCTCTACTTTGTCTTCCCTCGAAACGTCGTTCGTCACCAAGCTATCTTTCTCTACCTTGTCTTCCCTCAAAACTTCGTTCGTTCTTCACCAAGCTATCTTTCTCTAACTTGTCTTCCCCCAAAACTTCGTTCTTCACAAGCTATCCTTCTCTACCTTGTCTTCCCTCAAAACTTCGTTCTTCACCAAGCTATCTTTCTCTACCTTGTCTTCCCTCAAAACTTCGTTCTTGATCAAGCTATCTTTCTATACCTTGTCTTCCATCAAAACTTCGTTCTTCACCAAGCTATCTTTCTCTACCTTGTCTTCCCTCAAAACTTCGTTCTTCACCAAGCTATCTTTCTCTATCTTGTCTTCCCTCAAAACTCCGTTCTTCATCAAGCTATCGTTCTCTACTTTGTCTTCCCTCAAAACGTCGTTCTTCACCAAGCTATCTTTCTCTACCTTGTCTTCCCTCAAAACTTCGTTCGTTCTTCACCAAGCTATCTTTCTCTACCTTGTCTTCCCTCAAAACTTCGTTATTCACCAAGCTATCTTTCTCTACCTTGTCTTCCCTCAAAACTTCGTTCTTCACCAAGCTATCTTTCTCTACCTTGTCTTCCCTCAAAACTTCGTTCTTCACCAAGCTATCTTTCTCTACCTTGTCTTCCCCCAGAACATCGTTCTTCACCAAGCTATCTTTCTCTACCTTGTCTTCCCTCAAAACTTCGTTATTCACCAAGCTATCTTTCTCTACCTTGCCTTCCTGCAAAACTTCGTTCTTCATCAAGCTATCTTTCTCTACTTTGTCTTCCCTCAAAACATCGTTCGTTCTTCATCAAGCTATCTTTCTCTACCTTGTCTTCCCTCAAGACTTCGTTCGTCACCAAGCTATCTTTCTCTACATTGTCTTCCCCCAAAACTTCGTTCTTCATCAAGCTATCTTTCTCTACCTTGTCTTCCCTCAAAACGTCGTTCTTAACCAAGCTATCTTTCTCTACCTTGTCTTCCCACAAAACTTCGTTCTTCATCAAGCTATCTTTCTCTACCTTGTCTTCCCTCAAAACGTCGTTCTTCACCAAGCTATCTTTCTCTACCTTGTCTTCCCCCAAAACTTCGTTCTTCACCAAGCTATCTTTCTCTACCTTGTCTACCCCCAAAACTTCGTTCTTCACCAAGCTATCTTTCGCTACCTTGTCTTCCCTCAAAACGTCGTTCTTCACCAAGCTATCTTTCTCTACCCATTCTTCTCTTAAAACTTCGTTCTTCACCAAGCTATCTTTCTCTACCTTGTCTTCCCTCAAAACTTCGTTCTTGATCAAGCTATCTTTCTATACCTTGTCTTCCATCAAAACTTCGTTCTTCACCAAGCTATCTTTCTCTACCTTGTCTTCCCTCAAAACGTCGTTCTTCACCAAGCTATCTTTCTCTACCTTGTCTTCCCTCAAAACTTCGTTCGTTCTTCACCAAGCTATCTTTCTCTACCTTGTCTTCCCTGAAAACTTCGTTATTCACCAAGCTATCTTTCTCTACCTTGTCTTCCCTCAAAACTTCGTTCTTCACCAAGCTATCTTTCTCTACCTTGTCTTCCCTCAAAACTTCGTTCTTCACCAAGCTATCTTTCTCTACCTTGTCTTCCCCCAGAACATCGTTCTTCACCAAGCTATCTTTCTCTACCTTGTCTTCCCTCAAAACTTCGTTATTCACCAAGCTATCTTTCTCTACCTTGCCTTCCTGCAAAACTTCGTTCTTCATCAAGCTATCTTTCTCTACCTTGTCTTCCCTCAAGACTTCGTTCGTCACCAAGCTATCTTTCTCTACATTGTCTTCCCCCAAAACTTCGTTCTTCATCAAGCTATCTTTCTCTACCTTGTCTTCCCTCAAAACGTCGTTCTTAACCAAGCTATCTTTCTCTACCTTGTCTTCCCTCAAAACGTCGTTCTTCACCAAGCTATCTTTCTCTACCTTGTCTTCCCTCAAAACTTCGTTCGTTCTTCACCAAGCTATCTTTCTCTACCTTGTCTTCCCTCAAAACTTCGTTATTCACCAAGCTATCTTTCTCTACCTTGTCTTCCCTCAAAACTTCGTTCTTCACCAAGCTATCTTTCTCTACCTTGTCTTCCCTCAAAACTTCGTTCTTCACCAAGCTATCTTTCTCTACCTTGTCTTCCCCCAGAACATCGTTCTTCACCAAGCTATCTTTCTCTACCTTGTCTTCCCTCAAAACTCCGTTCTTCATCAAGCTATCGTTCTCTAGTTTGTCTTCCCTCAAAACGTCGTTCTTCACCAAGCTATCTTTCTCTACCTTGTCTTCCCTCAAAACTTCGTTCGTTCTTCACCAGGCTATCTTTCTCTACCCTGTCTTCCCCCAAAACTTCGTTCCTCACCATGCTATCTTTCTCTACCTTGTCTTCCCTCAAATCTTCGTTCTTCACCAAGCTATCTTTCTCTACCTTGTCTTCCCACAAAACTTCGTTCTTCATCAAGCTATCTTTCTCTACCTTGTCTTCCCTCAAAACGTCGTTCTTCACCAAGATATCTTTCTCTACCGTGTCTTCCCCCAAAACTTCGTTCTTCACCAAGCTATCTTTCTCTACCTTGTCTACCCCCAAAACTTCGTTCTTCACCAAGCTATCTTTCTCTACCCTGTCTTCCCCCAAAACTTCGTTCCTCACCAAGCTATCTTTCTCTACCTTGTCTTCCCTCAAAACTTCGTTCTTCACCAAGCTATCTTTCTCTACCTTGTCTTCCCTCAAAATTTCGTTCTTCACCAAGCTATCTTTCTCTACCTTGTCTTCCCTCAAAACTTCGTTCTTCACCAAGCTATCTTTCCCTACCTTTTTTTCCCCCAAAACTCCCTTCTTCACCAAACTATCTTTCTCTACCTTGTCTTTCCTCAAAACTTCGTTCTTCACCAAGCTATCTTTCTCTATCTTGTCTTCCCTCAAAACTCCGTTCTTCATCAAGCTATCGTTCTCTACTTTGTCTTCCCTCGAAACGTCGTTCTTCACCAAGCTATCTTTCTCTACCTTGTCTTCCCTCAAAACTTCGTTCGTTCTTCACCAAGCTATCTTTCTCTACCTTGTCTTCCCCCAAAACTTCGTTCTTCACAAGCTATCCTTCTCTACCTTGTCTTCCCTCAAAACTTCGTTCTTCACCAAGCTATCTTTCTCTACCTTGTCTTCCCTCAAAACTTCGTTCTTGATCAAGCTATCTTTCTATTCCTTGTCTTCCCTCAAAACTCCGTTCTTCACCAAGCTATCTTTCTCTACTTTGTCTTCCCTCAAAACATCGTTCGTTCTTCATCAAGCTATCTTTCTCTATCTTGTCTTCCCTCAAGACTTCGTTCGTCACCAAGCTATCTTTCTCTACATTGTCTTCCCCCAAAACTTCGTTCTTCATCAAGCTATCTTTCTCTACCTTGTCTTCCCACAAAACGTCGTTCTTCACCAAGCTATCTTTCCCTACCTTGTCTTCCCTCAAAACGTCGTTCTTCACCAAGCTATCTTTCTCTACCCATTCTTCTCTCAAAACATCGTTCTTCACCAAGCTCTCTTTCTCTACCTTGTCTTCCCTCAAAACTTCGTTCTTCACCAGGCTATCTTTCTCAACCCTGTCTTCCCCCAAAACTTCGTTCCTCACCAAGCTATCTTTCTCTACCTTGTCTTCCCTCAAAACTTCGTTCTTCACCAAGCTATCTTTCTCTACCTTTTTTTCCCCCAAAACTCCGTTCTTCACCAAACTATCTTTCTCTACCTTGTCTTCCCTCAAAACTTCGTTCTTCACCAAGCTATCTTTCTCTACCTTGTCTTCCCTCAAAACTTCGTTCTTGATCAAGCTATCTTTCTATACCTTGTCTTCCATCAAAACTTCGTTCTTCACCAAGCTATCTTTCTCTACCTTGTCTTCCCTCAAAACTTCGTTCTTCACCAAGCTATCTTTCTCTATCTTGTCTTCCCTCAAATCTCCGTTCTTCATCAAGCTATCGTTCTCTACTTTGTCTTCCCTCAAAACGTCGTTCTTCACCAAGCTATCTTTCTCTACCTTGTCTTCCCTCAAAACTTCGTTCGTTCTTCACCAAGCTATCTTTCTCTACCTTGTCTTCCCTCAAAACTTCGTTATTCACCAAGCTATCTTTCTCTACCTTGTCTTCCCTCAAAACTTCGTTCTTCACCAAGCTATCTTTCTCTACCTTGTCTTCCCTCAAAACTTCGTTCTTCACCAAGCTATCTTTCTCTACCTTGTCTTCCCCCAGAACATCGTTCTTCACCAAGCATTCTTTCTCTACCTTCTCTTCCCTCAAAACTTCGTTATTCACCAAGCTATCTTTCTCTACCTTGCCTTCCTGCAAAACTTCGTTCTTCATCAAGCTATCTTTCTCTACTTTGTCTTCCCTCAAAACATCGTTCGTTCTTCATCAAGCTATCTTTCTCTACCTTGTCTTCCCTCAAGACTTCGTTCGTCACCAAGCTATCTTTCTCTACATTGTCTTCCCCCAAAACTTCGTTCTTCACCAAGCTATCTTTCTCTACCTTGTCTACCCCCAAAACTTCGTCTTCACCAAGCTATCTTTCTCTACCTTGTCTTCCCACAAAACTTCGTTCTTCACCAAGCTATCTCTCTCTACCTTGTCTTCCCACAAAACGTCGTTCTTCACCAAGCTATCTTTCGCTACCTTGTCTTCCCTCAAAACGTCGTTCTTCACCAAGCTATCTTTCTCTACCCATTCTTCTCTTAAAACTTCGTTCTTCACCAAGCTCTCTTTCTCTACCTTGTCTTCCCTCAAAACTTCGTTCTTCACCAAGCTATCTTTCTCTACCCTGTCTTCCCCCAAAACTTCGTTCCTCACCAAGCTATCTTTATCTACCTTGTCTTCCCTCAAAACTTCGTTCTTCACCAAGCTATCTTTCTCTACCTTGTCTTCCCTCAAAATTTCGTTCTTCACCAAGCTATCTTTCTCTACCTTGTCTTCCCTCAAAACTTCGTTCTTCACCAAGCTATCTTTCCCTACCTTTTTTTCCCCCAAAACTCCGTTCTTCACCAAACTATCTTTCTCTACCTTGTCTTTCCTCAAAACTTCGTTCTTCACCAAGCTATCTTTCTCTATCTTGTCTTCCCTCAAAACTCCGTTCTTCATCAAGCTATCGTTCTCTACTCTGTCTTCCCTCGAAACGTCGTTCTTCACCAAGCTATCTTTCTCTACCTTGTCTTCCCTCAAAACTTCGTTCGTTCTTCACCAAGCTATCTTTCTCTACCTTGTCTTCCCCCAAAACTTCGTTCTTCACAAGCTATCATTCTCTACCTTGTCTTCCCTCAAAACTTCGTTCTTCACCAAGCTATCTTTCTCTACTTTGTCTTCCCTCAAAACTTCGTTCTTGATCAAGCTATCTTTCTATTCCTTGTCTTCCCTCAAAACTTCGTTCTTCACCAAGCTATCTTTCTCTACTTTGTCTTCCCTCAAAACATCGTTCGTTCTTCATCAAGCTATCTTTCTCTATCTTGTCTTCCCTCAAGACTTCGTTCGTCACCAAGCTATATTTCTCTACATTGTCTTCCCCCAAAACTTCGTTCTTCATCAAGCTATCTTTCTCTACCTTGTCTTCCCACAAAACGTCGTTCTTCACCAAGCTATCTTTCCCTACCTTGTCTTCCCTCAAAACGTCGTTCTTCACCAAGCTATCTTTCTCTACCCATTCTTCTCTCAAAACTTCGTTCTTCACCAAGCTCTCTTTCTCTACCTTGTCTTCCCTCAAAACTTCGTTCTTCACCAGGCTATCTTTCTCAACCCTGTCTTCCCCCAAAACTTCGTTCCTCACCAAGCTATCTTTCTCTACCTTGTCTTCCCTCAAAACTTCGTTCTTCACCAAGCTATCTTTCTCTACCTTTTTTTCCCCCAAAACTCCGTTCTTCACCAAACTATCTTTCTCTACCTTGTCTTCCCTCAAAACTTCGTTCTTCACCAAGCTATCTTTCTCTATCTTGTCTTCCCTCAAAACTCCGTTCTTCATCAAGCTATCGTTCTCTACTTTGTCTTCCCTCGAAACGTCGTTCGTCACCAAGCTATCTTTCTCTACCTTGTCTTCCCTCAAAACTTCGTTCGTTCTTCACCAAGCTATCTTTCTCTAACTTGTCTTCCCCCAAAACTTCGTTCTTCACAAGCTATCCTTCTCTACCTTGTCTTCCCTCAAAACTTCGTTCTTCACCAAGCTATCTTTCTTTACCTTGTCTTCCCCCAAAACTTCGTTCTTCATCAAGCTATCTTTCTCTACCTTGTCTTCCCACAAAACGTCGTTCTTCACCAAGCTATCTTTCCCTACCTTGTCTTCCCTCAAAACGTCGTTCTTCACCAAGCTATCTTTCTCTACCCATTCTTCTCTCAAAACTTCGTTCTTCACCAAGCTCTCTTTCTCTACCTTGTCTTCCCTCAAAACTTCGTTCTTCACCAGGCTATCTTTCTCAACCCTGTCTTCCCCCAAAACTTCGTTCCTCACCAAGCTATCTTTCTCTACCTTGTCTTCCCTCAAAACTTCGTTCTTCACCAAGCTATCTTTCTCTACCTTTTTTTGCCCCAAAACTCCGTTCTTCACCAAACTATCTTTCTCTACCTTGTCTTCCCTCAAAACTTCGTTCTTCACCAAGCTATCTTTCTCTATCTTGTCTTCCCTCAAAACTCCGTTCTTCATCAAGCTATCGTTCTCTACTTTGTCTTCCCTCGAAACGTCGTTCGTCACCAAGCTATCTTTCTCTACCTTGTCTTCCCTCAAAACTTCGTTCGTTCTTCACCAAGCTATCTTTCTCTAACTTGTCTTCCCCCAAAACTTCGTTCTTCACAAGCTATCCTCCTCTACCTTGTCTTCCCTCAAAACTTCGTTCTTCACCAAGCTATCTTTCTCTACCTTGTCTTCCCTCAAAACTTCGTTCTTGATCAAGCTATCTTTCTATACCTTGTCTTCCATCAAAACTTCGTTCTTCACCAAGCTATCTTTCTCTACCTTGTCTTCCCTCAAAACTTCGTTCTTCACCAAGCTATCTTTCTCTATCTTGTCTTCCCTCAAAACTCCGTTCTTCATCAAGCTATCGTTCTCTAGTTTGTCTTCCCTCAAAACGTCGTTCTTCACCAAGCTATCTTTCTCTACCTTGTCTTCCCTCAAAACTTCGTTCGTTCTTCACCAGGCTATCTTTCTCTACCCTGTCTTCCCCCAAAACTTCGTTCCTCACCATGCTATCTTTCTCTACCTTGTCTTCCCTCAAATCTTCGTTCTTCACCAAGCTATCTTTCTCTACCTTTTTTTCCCCCAAAACTTCGTTCTTCACCAAACTATCTTTCTCTACCTTCTCTTCCCTCAAAACTTCGTTCTTCACCAAGCTAACTTTCTCTACCTTGTCTTCCCTCAAAACTTCGTTCTTCATCAAGCAATCTTTCTCTACCTTGTCTTCCCTCAAAACTTCGTTCTTCACCAAGCTATCTTTCTCTACCTTGTCTTCCCTCAAAACTTCGTTCTTCACCAAGCTATCTTTCCCTACCTTTTTTTCCCCCAAAACTCCGTTCTTCACCAAACTATCTTTCTCTACCTTGTCTTCCCTCAAAACTTCGTTCTTCACCAAGCTATCTTTCTCTATCGTGTCTTCCCTCAAAACTCCGTTCTTCATCAAGCTATCGTTCTCTACTTTGTCTTCCCTCGAAACGTCGTTCTTCACCAAGCTATCTTTCTCTACCTTGTCTTCCCTCAAAACTTCGTTCGTTCTTCACCAAGATATCTTTCTCTACCTTGTCTTCCCCCAAAACTTCGTTCTTCACAAGCTATCTTTCTATACCTTGTCTTCCCTCAAAACTTCGTTCTTCACCAAGCTATCTTTCTCTACCTTGTCTTCCCTCAAAACTTCGTTCTTGATCAAGCTATCTTTCTCTACCTTGCATTCCCTCAAAACTTCGTTCTTCACCAAGCTATCTTTCTCTACCTTGTCTTCCCTCAAAACTTCGTTCTTCACCAAGCTATCTTTCTTTACCTTGTCTTTCCTCAAAACTTCGTTCTTCACCAAGCTATCTTTCTCTACCTTTTTTCCCCCAAAACTTCGTTCTTCACCAAACTATCTTTCTCTACCTTGTCTTCCCTCAAAACTTCGTTCTTCACCAAGCTAACTTTCTCTATCTTGTCTTCCCTCAAAACTTCGTTCTTCACCAAGCTATCTTTCTCTACCTTGTCTTCCCCCAAAACATCGTTCTTCACCAAGCTATCTTTCTCTACCTTGTCTTCCCTCAAAACTTCGTTATTCACCAAGCTATCTTTCTCTACCTTGCCTTCCTGCAAAACTTCGTTCTCCATCAAGCTATCTTTCTCTACCTTGTCTTCCCTCAAAACTCCGTTCGTTCTTCACCAAGCTATCTTTCTCTACATTGTCTTCCCCCAAAACTTCGTTCTTCACAAGCTATCCTTCTCTACCTTGTCTTCCCTCAAAACTTCGTTCTTCACCAAGCTATCTTTCTCTACCTTGTCTTCCCTCAAAACTTCGTTCTTCACCAAGCTATCTTTCTCTACTTTGTCTTCCCTCAACACATCGTTCGTTCTTCATCAAGCTATCTTTCTCTACCTTGTCTTCCCTCAAGACTTCGTTCGTCACCAAGCTATCTTTCTCTACATTGTCTTCCCCCAAAACTTCGTTCTTCATCAAGCTATCTTTCTCTACCTTGTCTACCCCCAAAACTTCGTTCTTCACCAAGCTATCTTTCTCTACCTTGTCTTCCCACAAAACTTCGTTCTTCACCAAGCTATCTTTCTCTACCTTGTCTTCCCACAAAACGTCGTTCTTCACCAAGCTATCTTTCCCTACCTTGTCTTCCCTCAAAACGTCGTTCTTCACCAAGCTATCTTTCTCTACCCATTCTTCTCTCAAAACTTCGTTCTTCACCAAGCTCTCTTTCTCACCCTTGTCTTCCCTCAAAACTTCGTTCTTCACCAGGCTATCTTTCTCTACCCTGTCTTCCCCCAAAACTTCGTTCCTCACCAAGCTATCTTTCTCTACCTTCTCTTCCCTCAAAACTTCGTTCTTCACCAAGCTAACTTTCTCTACCTTGTCTTCCCTCAAAACTTCGTTCTTCATCAAGCAATCTTTCTCTACCTTGTCTTCCCTCAAAACTTCGTTCTTCACCAAGCTATCTTTCTCTACCTTGTCTTCCCTCAAAACTTCGTTCTTCACCAAGCTATCTTTCCCTACCTTTTTTTCCCCCAAAACTCCGTTCTTCACCAAACTATCTTTCTCTACCTTGTCTTCCCTCAAAACTTCGTTCTTCACCAAGCTATCTTTCTATATCTTGTCTTCCCTCAAAACTCCGTTCTTCATCAAGCTATCGTTCTCTACTTTGTCTTCCCTCGAAACGTCGTTCTTCACCAAGCTATCTTTCTCTACCTTGTCTTCCCTCAAAACTTCGTTCGTTCTTCACCAAGCTATCTTTCTCTACCTTGTCTTCCCCCAAAACTTCGTTCTTCACAAGCTATCCTTCTCTACCTTGTCTTCCCTCAAAACTTCGTTCTTCACCAAGCTATCTTTCTCTACCTTGTCTTCCCTCAAAACTTCGTTCTTGATCAAGCTATCTTTCTATACCTTGTCTTCCATCAAAACTTCGTTCTTCACCAAGCTATCTTTCTCTACCTTGTCTTCCCTCAAAACTTCGTTCTTGATCAAGCTATCTTTCTATACCTTGTCTTCCCTCAAAACGTCGTTCTTCACCAAGCTATCTTTCTCTACCTTGTCTTCCCTCAAAACTTCGTTCGTTCTTCACCAAGCTATCTTTCTCTACCTTGTCTTCCCCCAAAACTTCGTTCTTCACAAGCTATCTTTCTCTACCTTGTCTTCCCTCAAAACTTCGTTCTTGATCAAGCTATCTTTCTCTACCTTGCATTCCCTCAAAACTTCGTTCTTCACCAAGCTATCTTTCCCTACCTTTTTTTCCCCCAAAACTCCGTTCTTCACCAAACTATCTTTCTCTACCTTGTCTTCCCTCAAAACTTCGTTCTTCACCAAGCTATCTTTCTCTATCTTGTCTCCAATCAAAACTTCGTTCTTCACCAAGCTATCTTTCTCTACCTTGTCTTCCCTCAAAACTTCGTTCTTCACCAAGCTATCTTTCCCTACCTTTTTTTCCCCCAAAACTCCGTTCTTCACCAAACTATCTTTCTCTACCTTGTCTTCCCTCAAAACTTCGTTCTTCACCAAGCTATCTTTCTATACCTTGTCTTCCCTCAAAACTTCGTTCTTCACCAAGCTATCTTTCTCTACCTTGTCTTCCCTCAAAACTTCGTTCTTGATCAAGCTATCTTTCTCTACCTTGCATTCCCTCAAAACTTCGTTCTTCACCAAGCTATCTTTCTCTACCTTGTCTTCCCTCAAAACTTCGTTCTTCACCAAGCTATCTTTCTTTACCTTGTCTTTCCTCAAAACTTCGTTCTTCACCAAGCTATCTTTCTCTACCTTTTTTCCCCCAAAACTTCGTTCTTCACCAAACTATCTTTCTCTACCTTGTCTTCCCTCAAAACTTCGTTCTTCACCAAGCTAACTTTCTCTATCTTGTCTTCCCTCAAAACTTCGTTCTTCACCAAGCTATCTTTCTCTACCTTGTCTTCCCCCAAAACATCGTTCTTCACCAAGCTATCTTTCTCTACCTTGTCTACCCCCAAAACTTCGTTCTTCACCAAGCTATCTTTCTCTACCTTGTCTTCCCACAAAACTTCGTTCTTCACCAAGCTATCTTTCTCTACCTTGTCTTCCCACAAAACGTCGTTCTTCACCAAGCTATCTTTCCCTACCTTGTCTTCCCTCAAAACGTCGTTCTTCACCAAGCTATCTTTCTCTACCCATTCTTCTCTCAAAACTTCGTTCTTCACCAAGCTCTCTTTCTCACCCTTGTCTTCCCTCAAAACTTCGTTCTTCACCAGGCTATCTTTCTCTACCCTGTCTTCCCCCAAAACTTCGTTCCTCACCAAGCTATCTTTCTCTACCTTCTCTTCCCTCAAAACTTCGTTCTTCACCAAGCTAACTTTCTCTACCTTGTCTTCCCTCAAAACTTCGTTCTTCATCAAGCAATCTTTCTCTACCTTGTCTTCCCTCAAAACTTCGTTCTTCACCAAGCTATCTTTCTCTACCTTGTCTTCCCTCAAAACTTCGTTCTTCACCAAGCTATCTTTCCCTACCTTTTTTTCCCCCAAAACTCCGTTCTTCACCAAACTATCTTTCTCTACCTTGTCTTCCCTCAAAACTTCGTTCTTCACCAAGCTATCTTTCTATATCTTGTCTTCCCTCAAAACTCCGTTCTTCATCAAGCTATCGTTCTCTACTTTGTCTTCCCTCGAAACGTCGTTCTTCACCAAGCTATCTTTCTCTACCTTGTCTTCCCTCAAAACTTCGTTCGTTCTTCACCAAGCTATCTTTCTCTACCTTGTCTTCCCCCAAAACTTCGTTCTTCACAAGCTATCCTTCTCTACCTTGTCTTCCCTCAAAACTTCGTTCTTCACCAAGCTATCTTTCTCTACCTTGTCTTCCCTCAAAACTTCGTTCTTGATCAAGCTATCTTTCTATACCTTGTCTTCCATCAAAACTTCGTTCTTCACCAAGCTATCTTTCTCTACCTTGTCTTCCCTCAAAACTTCGTTCTTGATCAAGCTATCTTTCTATACCTTGTCTTCCCTCAAAACGTCGTTCTTCACCAAGCTATCTTTCTCTACCTTGTCTTCCCTCAAAACTTCGTTCGTTCTTCACCAAGCTATCTTTCTCTACCTTGTCTTCCCCCAAAACTTCGTTCTTCACAAGCTATCTTTCTCTACCTTGTCTTCCCTCAAAACTTCGTTCTTGATCAAGCTATCTTTCTTTACCTTGTCTTTCCTCAAAACTTCGTTCTTCACCAAGCTATCTTTCTCTACCTTTTTTCCCCCAAAACTTCGTTCTTCACCAAACTATCTTTCTCTACCTTGTCTTCCCTCAAAACTTCGTTCTTCACCAAGCTAACTTTCTCTATCTTGTCTTCCCTCAAAACTTCGTTCTTCACCAAGCTATCTTTCTCTACCTTGTCTTCCCCCAAAACATCGTTCTTCACCAAGCTATCTTTCTCTACCTTGTCTTCCCTCAAAACTTCGTTATTCACCAAGCTATCTTTCTCTACCTTGCCTTCCTGCAAAACTTCGTTCTCCATCAAGCTATCTTTCTCTACTTTGTCTTCCCTCAAAACGTCGTTCTTCACCAAGCTATCTTTCTCTACCTTGTCTTCCCTCAAAACTCCGTTCGTTCTTCACCAAGCTATCTTTCTCTACATTGTCTTCCCCCAAAACTTCGTTCTTCACAAGCTATCCTTCTCTACCTTGTCTTCCCTCAAAACTTCGTTCTTCACCAAGCTATCTTTCTCTACCTTGTCTTCCCTCAAAACTTCGTTCTTCACCAAGCTATCTTTCTCTACTTTGTCTTCCCTCAACACATCGTTCGTTCTTCATCAAGCTATCTTTCTCTACCTTGTCTTCCCTCAAGACTTCGTTCGTCACCAAGCTATCTTTCTCTACATTGTCTTCCCCCAAAACTTCGTTCTTCATCAAGCTATCTTTCTCTACCTTGTCTACCCCCAAAACTTCGTTCTTCACCAAGCTATCTTTCTCTACCTTGTCTTCCCACAAAACTTCGTTCTTCACCAAGCTATCTTTCTCTACCTTGTCTTCCCACAAAACGTCGTTCTTCACCAAGCTATCTTTCCCTACCTTGTCTTCCCTCAAAACGTCGTTCTTCACCAAGCTATCTTTCTCTACCCATTCTTCTCTCAAAACTTCGTTCTTCACCAAGCTCTCTTTCTCACCCTTGTCTTCCCTCAAAACTTCGTTCTTCACCAGGCTATCTTTCTCTACCCTGTCTTCCCCCAAAACTTCGTTCCTCACCAAGCTATCTTTCTCTACCTTCTCTTCCCTCAAAACTTCGTTCTTCACCAAGCTAACTTTCTCTACCTTGTCTTCCCTCAAAACTTCGTTCTTCATCAAGCAATCTTTCTCTACCTTGTCTTCCCTCAAAACTTCGTTCTTCACCAAGCTATCTTTCTCTACCTTGTCTTCCCTCAAAACTTCGTTCTTCACCAAGCTATCTTTCCCTACCTTTTTTTCCCCCAAAACTCCGTTCTTCACCAAACTATCTTTCTCTACCTTGTCTTCCCTCAAAACTTCGTTCTTCACCAAGCTATCTTTCTATATCTTGTCTTCCCTCAAAACTCCGTTCTTCATCAAGCTATCGTTCTCTACTTTGTCTTCCCTCGAAACGTCGTTCTTCACCAAGCTATCTTTCTCTACCTTGTCTTCCCTCAAAACTTCGTTCGTTCTTCACCAAGCTATCTTTCTCTACCTTGTCTTCCCCCAAAACTTCGTTCTTCACAAGCTATCCTTCTCTACCTTGTCTTCCCTCAAAACTTCGTTCTTCACCAAGCTATCTTTCTCTACCTTGTCTTCCCTCAAAACTTCGTTCTTGATCAAGCTATCTTTCTATACCTTGTCTTCCATCAAAACTTCGTTCTTCACCAAGCTATCTTTCTCTACCTTGTCTTCCCTCAAAACTTCGTTCTTGATCAAGCTATCTTTCTATACCTTGTCTTCCCTCAAAACGTCGTTCTTCACCAAGCTATCTTTCTCTACCTTGTCTTCCCTCAAAACTTCGTTCGTTCTTCACCAAGCTATCTTTCTCTACCTTGTCTTCCCCCAAAACTTCGTTCTTCACAAGCTATCTTTCTCTACCTTGTCTTCCCTCAAAACTTCGTTCTTGATCAAGCTATCTTTCTCTACCTTGCATTCCCTCAAAACTTCGTTCTTCACCAAGCTATCTTTCCCTACCTTTTTTTCCCCCAAAACTCCGTTCTTCACCAAACTATCTTTCTCTACCTTGTCTTCCCTCAAAACTTCGTTCTTCACCAAGCTATCTTTCTCTATCTTGTCTCCAATCAAAACTTCGTTCTTCACCAAGCTATCTTTCTCTACCTTGTCTTCCCTCAAAACTTCGTTCTTCACCAAGCTATCTTTCCCTACCTTTTTTTCCCCCAAAACTCCGTTCTTCACCAAACTATCTTTCTCTACCTTGTCTTCCCTCAAAACTTCGTTCTTCACCAAGCTATCTTTCTATACCTTGTCTTCCCTCAAAACTTCGTTCTTCACCAAGCTATCTTTCTCTACCTTGTCTTCCCTCAAAACTTCGTTCTTGATCAAGCTATCTTTCTCTACCTTGCATTCCCTCAAAACTTCGTTCTTCACCAAGCTATCTTTCTCTACCTTGTCTTCCCTCAAAACTTCGTTCTTCACCAAGCTATCTTTCTTTACCTTGTCTTTCCTCAAAACTTCGTTCTTCACCAAGCTATCTTTCTCTACCTTTTTTCCCCCAAAACTTCGTTCTTCACCAAACTATCTTTCTCTACCTTGTCTTCCCTCAAAACTTCGTTCTTCACCAAGCTAACTTTCTCTATCTTGTCTTCCCTCAAAACTTCGTTCTTCACCAAGCTATCTTTCTCTACCTTGTCTTCCCCCAAAACATCGTTCTTCACCAAGCTATCTTTCTCTACCTTGTCTACCCCCAAAACTTCGTTCTTCACCAAGCTATCTTTCTCTACCTTGTCTTCCCACAAAACTTCGTTCTTCACCAAGCTATCTTTCTCTACCTTGTCTTCCCACAAAACGTCGTTCTTCACCAAGCTATCTTTCCCTACCTTGTCTTCCCTCAAAACGTCGTTCTTCACCAAGCTATCTTTCTCTACCCATTCTTCTCTCAAAACTTCGTTCTTCACCAAGCTCTCTTTCTCACCCTTGTCTTCCCTCAAAACTTCGTTCTTCACCAGGCTATCTTTCTCTACCCTGTCTTCCCCCAAAACTTCGTTCCTCACCAAGCTATCTTTCTCTACCTTCTCTTCCCTCAAAACTTCGTTCTTCACCAAGCTAACTTTCTCTACCTTGTCTTCCCTCAAAACTTCGTTCTTCATCAAGCAATCTTTCTCTACCTTGTCTTCCCTCAAAACTTCGTTCTTCACCAAGCTATCTTTCTCTACCTTGTCTTCCCTCAAAACTTCGTTCTTCACCAAGCTATCTTTCCCTACCTTTTTTTCCCCCAAAACTCCGTTCTTCACCAAACTATCTTTCTCTACCTTGTCTTCCCTCAAAACTTCGTTCTTCACCAAGCTATCTTTCTATATCTTGTCTTCCCTCAAAACTCCGTTCTTCATCAAGCTATCGTTCTCTACTTTGTCTTCCCTCGAAACGTCGTTCTTCACCAAGCTATCTTTCTCTACCTTGTCTTCCCTCAAAACTTCGTTCGTTCTTCACCAAGCTATCTTTCTCTACCTTGTCTTCCCCCAAAACTTCGTTCTTCACAAGCTATCCTTCTCTACCTTGTCTTCCCTCAAAACTTCGTTCTTCACCAAGCTATCTTTCTCTACCTTGTCTTCCCTCAAAACTTCGTTCTTGATCAAGCTATCTTTCTATACCTTGTCTTCCATCAAAACTTCGTTCTTCACCAAGCTATCTTTCTCTACCTTGTCTTCCCTCAAAACTTCGTTCTTGATCAAGCTATCTTTCTATACCTTGTCTTCCCTCAAAACGTCGTTCTTCACCAAGCTATCTTTCTCTACCTTGTCTTCCCTCAAAACTTCGTTCGTTCTTCACCAAGCTATCTTTCTCTACCTTGTCTTCCCCCAAAACTTCGTTCTTCACAAGCTATCTTTCTCTACCTTGTCTTCCCTCAAAACTTCGTTCTTGATCAAGCTATCTTTCTCTACCTTGCATTCCCTCAAAACTTCGTTCTTCACCAAGCTATCTTTCCCTACCTTTTTTTCCCCCAAAACTCCGTTCTTCACCAAACTATCTTTCTCTACCTTGTCTTCCCTCAAAACTTCGTTCTTCACCAAGCTATCTTTCTCTATCTTGTCTCCAATCAAAACTTCGTTCTTCACCAAGCTATCTTTCTCTACCTTGTCTTCCCTCAAAACTTCGTTCTTCACCAAGCTATCTTTCCCTACCTTTTTTTCCCCCAAAACTCCGTTCTTCACCAAACTATCTTTCTCTACCTTGTCTTCCCTCAAAACTTCGTTCTTCACCAAGCTATCTTTCTATACCTTGTCTTCCCTCAAAACTTCGTTCTTCACCAAGCTATCTTTCTCTACCTTGTCTTCCCTCAAAACTTCGTTCTTGATCAAGCTATCTTTCTCTACCTTGCATTCCCTCAAAACTTCGTTCTTCACCAAGCTATCTTTCTCTACCTTGTCTTCCCTCAAAACTTCGTTCTTCACCAAGCTATCTTTCTTTACCTTGTCTTTCCTCAAAACTTCGTTCTTCACCAAGCTATCTTTCTCTACCTTTTTTCCCCCAAAACTTCGTTCTTCACCAAACTATCTTTCTCTACCTTGTCTTCCCTCAAAACTTCGTTCTTCACCAAGCTAACTTTCTCTATCTTGTCTTCCCTCAAAACTTCGTTCTTCACCAAGCTATCTTTCTCTACCTTGTCTTCCCCCAAAACATCGTTCTTCACCAAGCTATCTTTCTCTACCTTGTCTTCCCTCAAAACTTCGTTATTCACCAAGCTATCTTTCTCTACCTTGCCTTCCTGCAAAACTTCGTTCTCCATCAAGCTATCTTTCTCTACTTTGTCTTCCCTCAAAACGTCGTTCTTCACCAAGCTATCTTTCTCTACCTTGTCTTCCCTCAAAACTTCGTTCGTTCTTCACCAAGATATCTTTCTCTACCTTGTCTTCCCCCAAAACTTCGTTCTTCACCAAGCTATCTTTCTATACCTTGTCTTCCCTCAAAACTTCGTTCTTCACCAAGCTATCTTTCTCTACCTTGTCTTCCCTCAAAACTTCGTTCTTGATCAAGCTATCTTTCTCTACCTTGCATTCCCTCAAAACTTCGTTCTTCACCAAGCTATCTTTCTCTACCTTGTCTTCCCTCAAAACTTCGTTCTTCACCAAGCTATCTTTCTCTACCTTGTCTTCCCTCAAATCTTCGTTCTTCACCAAGCTATCTTTCTCTACCTTTTTTTCCCCCAAAACTTCGTTCTTCACCAAACTATCTTTCTCTACCTTGTCTTCCCTCAAAACTTCGTTCTTCACCAAGCTATCTTTCTCTATCGTGTCTTCCCTCAAAACTCCGTTCTTCATCAAGCTATCGTTCTCTACTTTGTCTTCCCTCGAAACGTCGTTCTTCACCAAGCTATCTTTCTCTACCTTGTCTTCCCTCAAAACTTCGTTCGTTCTTCACCAAGATATCTTTCTCTACCTTGTCTTCCCCCAAAACTTCGTTCTTCACAAGCTATCTTTCTATACCTTGTCTTCCCTCAAAACTTCGTTCTTCACCAAGCTATCTTTCTCTACCTTGTCTTCCCTCAAAACTTCGTTCTTGATCAAGCTATCTTTCTCTACCTTGCATTCCCTCAAAACTTCGTTCTTCACCAAGCTATCTTTCTCTACCTTGTCTTCCCTCAAAACTTCGTTCTTCACCAAGCTATCTTTCTTTACCTTGTCTTTCCTCAAAACTTCGTTCTTCACCAAGCTATCTTTCTCTACCTTTTTTCCCCCAAAACTTCGTTCTTCACCAAACTATCTTTCTCTACCTTGTCTTCCCTCAAAACTTCGTTCTTCACCAAGCTAACTTTCTCTATCTTGTCTTCCCTCAAAACTTCGTTCTTCACCAAGCTATCTTTCTCTACCTTGTCTTCCCCCAAAACATCGTTCTTCACCAAGCTATCTTTCTCTACCTTGTCTTCCCTCAAAACTTCGTTATTCACCAAGCTATCTTTCTCTACCTTGCCTTCCTGCAAAACTTCGTTCTCCATCAAGCTATCTTTCTCTACTTTGTCTTCCCTCAAAACGTCGTTCTTCACCAAGCTATCTTTCTCTACCTTGTCTTCCCTCAAAACTCCGTTCGTTCTTCACCAAGCTATCTTTCTCTACATTGTCTTCCCCCAAAACTTCGTTCTTCACATGCTATCCTTCTCTACCTTGTCTTCCCTCAAAACTTCGTTCTTCACCAAGCTATCTTTCTCTACCTTGTCTTCCCTCAAAACTTCGTTCTTCACCAAGCTATCTTTCTCTACTTTGTCTTCCCTCAACACATCGTTCGTTCTTCATCAAGCTATCTTTCTCTACCTTGTCTTCCCTCAAGACTTCGTTCGTCACCAAGCTATCTTTCTCTACATTGTCTTCCCCCAAAACTTCTTTCTTCACCAAGCTATCTTTCTCTACCTTGTCTTCCCACAAAACTTCGTTCTTCACCAAGCTATCTTTCTCTACCTTGTCTTCCCACAAAACGTCGTTCTTCACCAAGCTATCTTTCCCTACCTTGTCTTCCCTCAAAACGTCGTTCTTCACCAAGCTATCTTTCTCTACCCATTCTTCTCTCAAAACTTCGTTCTTCACCAAGCTCTCTTTCTCACCCTTGTCTTCCCTCAAAACTTCGTTCTTCACCAGGCTATCTTTCTCTACCCTGTCTTCCCCCAAAACTTCGTTCCTCACCAAGCTATCTTTCTCTACCTTCTCTTCCCTCAAAACTTCGTTCTTCACCAAGCTAACTTTCTCTACCTTGTCTTCCCTCAAAACTTCGTTCTTCATCAAGCAATCTTTCTCTACCTTGTCTTCCCTCAAAACTTCGTTCTTCACCAAGCTATCTTTCTCTACCTTGTCTTCCCTCAAAACTTCGTTCTTCACCAAGCTATCTTTCCCTACCTTTTTTTCCCCCAAAACTCCGTTCTTCACCAAACTATCTTTCTCTACCTTGTCTTCCCTCAAAACTTCGTTCTTCACCAAGCTATCTTTCTATATCTTGTCTTCCCTCAAAACTCCGTTCTTCATCAAGCTATCGTTCTCTACTTTGTCTTCCCTCGAAACGTCGTTCTTCACCAAGCTATCTTTCTCTACCTTGTCTTCCCTCAAAACTTCGTTCGTTCTTCACCAAGCTATCTTTCTCTACCTTGTCTTCCCCCAAAACTTCGTTCTTCACAAGCTATCCTTCTCTACCTTGTCTTCCCTCAAAACTTCGTTCTTCACCAAGCTATCTTTCTCTACCTTGTCTTCCCTCAAAACTTCGTTCTTGATCAAGCTATCTTTCTATACCTTGTCTTCCATCAAAACTTCGTTCTTCACCAAGCTATCTTTCTCTACCTTGTCTTCCCTCAAAACTTCGTTCTTGATCAAGCTATCTTTCTATACCTTGTCTTCCCTCAAAACGTCGTTCTTCACCAAGCTATCTTTCTCTACCTTGTCTTCCCTCAAAACTTCGTTCGTTCTTCACCAAGCTATCTTTCTCTACCTTGTCTTCCCCCAAAACTTCGTTCTTCACAAGCTATCTTTCTCTACCTTGTCTTCCCTCAAAACTTCGTTCTTGATCAAGCTATCTTTCTCTACCTTGCATTCCCTCAAAACTTCGTTCTTCACCAAGCTATCTTTCCCTACCTTTTTTTCCCCCAAAACTCCGTTCTTCACCAAACTATCTTTCTCTACCTTGTCTTCCCTCAAAACTTCGTTCTTCACCAAGCTATCTTTCTCTATCTTGTCTTCCATCAAAACTTCGTTCTTCACCAAGCTATCTTTCTCTACCTTGTCTTCCCTCAAAACTTCGTTCTTCACCAAGCTATCTTTCCCTACCTTTTTTTCCCCCAAAACTCCGTTCTTCACCAAACTATCTTTCTCTACCTTGTCTTCCCTCAAAACTTCGTTCTTCACCAAGCTATCTTTCTCTATCTTGTCTCCCCTCAAAACTCCGTTCTTCATCAAGCTATCGTTCTCTACTTTGTCTTCCCTCGAAACGTCGTTCTTCACCAAGCTATCCTTCTCTACCTTGTCTTCCCTCAAAACTTCGTTCGTTCTTCACCAAGCTATCTTTCTCTACCTTGTCTTCCCTCAAAACTTCGTTCTTCACCAAGCTATCTTTCTCTACCTTGCATTCCCTGAAAACTTCGTTCTTCACCAAGCTATCTTTCTCTACCTTGTCTTCCCTCAAAACTTCGTTCTTCACCAAGCTATCTTTCTCTACCTTGTCTTCCCTCAAAACTTCGTTCTTCACAAGCTATCCTTCTCTACCTTGTCTTCGCTCAAAACTTCGTTCTTCACCAAGCTATCTTTCTCTACCTTGTCTTCCCTCAAAACTTCGTTCTTCACCAAGCTATCTTTCTCTACTTTGTCTTCCCTCAAAACATCGTTCGTTCTTCATCAAGCTATCTTTCTCTACCTTGTCTTCCCTCAAGACTTCGTTCGTCACCAAGCTATCTTTCTCTACATTGTCTTCCCCCAAAACTTCGTTCTTCATCAAGCTATCTTTCTCTACCTTGTCTTCCCTCAAAACGTCGTTCTTCACCAAGCTATCTTTCTCTACCTTGTCTTCCCCCAAAACTTCGTTCTTCACCAAGCTATCTTTCTCTACCTTGTCTACCCCCAAAACTTCGTTCTTCACCAAGCTATCTTTCTCTACCTTGTCTTCCCACAAAACTTCATTCTTCACCAAGCTATCTTTCTCTACCTTGTCTTCCCACAAAACGTCGTTCTTCACCAAGCTATCTTTCCCTACCTTGACTTCCGTCAAAACTTCGTTCTTCACCAAGCTATCTTTCTCTACCTTGTCTTCCCTCAAAACTTCGTTCTTCACCAAGCTATCTTTCTCTATCTTGTCTTCCCTCAAAACTCCGTTCTTCATCAAGCTATCGTTCTCTACTTTGTCTTCCCTCAAAACGTCGTTCTTCACCAAGCTATCTTTCTCTACCTTGTCTTCCCTCAAAACTTCGTTCGTTCTTCACCAAGCTATCTTTCTCTACCTTGTCTTCCCCCAAAACTTCGTTCTTCACAAGCTATCCTTCTCTACCTTGTCTTCCCTCAAAACTTCGTTCTTCACCAAGCTATCTTTCTCTACCTTGTCTTCCCTCAAAATTTCGTTCTTGATCAAGCTATCTTTCTCTACCTTGCATTCCCTCAAAACTTCGTTCTTCACCAAGCTATCTTTCTCTACCTTGTCTTCCCTCAAAACTTCGTTCTTCACCAAGCTATCTTTCTCTACATTGTCTTCCCCCAAAACTTCGTTCTTCATCAAGCTATCTTTCTCTACCTTGTCTTCCCTCAAAACGTCGTTCTTCACCAAGCTATCTTTCTCTACCTTGTCTTCCCACACAACTTCGTTCTTCACCAAGCTATCTTTCTCTACCTTGTCTACCCCCAAAACTTCGTTCTTCACCAAGCTATCTTTCTCTACCTTGTCTTCCCACAAAACTTCGTTCTTCACCAAGCTATCTTTCTCTACCTTGTCTTCCCACAAAACGTCGTTCTTCACCAAGCTATCTTTCCCTACCTTGTCTTCCCTCAAAACGTCGTTCTTCACCAAGCTATCTTTCTCTACCTTGACTTCCCTCAAAACTTCGTTCTTCACCAAGCTATCTTTCTCTACCTTGTCTTCCCTCAAAACTTCGTTCTTCACCAAGCTATCTTTCTCTATCTTGTCTTCCCTCAAAACTCCGTTCTTCATCAAGCTATCGTTCTCTACTTTGTCTTCCCTCAAAACGTCGTTCTTCACCAAGCTATCTTTCTCTACCTTGTCTTCCCTCAAAACTTCGTTCGTTCTTCACCAAGCTATCTTTCTCTACCTTGTCTTCCCCCAAAACCTCGTTCTTCACAAGCTATCTTTCTCTACCTTGTCTTCCCTCAAAACTTCGTTCTTGATCAAGCTATCTTTCTCTACCTTGCATTCCCTCAAAACTTCGTTCTTCACCAAGCTATCTTTCCCTACCTTTTTTTCCCCCAAAACTCCGTTCTTCACCAAACTATCTTTCTCTACCTTGTCTTCCCTCAAAACTTCGTTCTTCACCAAGCTATCTTTCTCTATCTTGTCTTCCATCAAAACTTCGTTCTTCACCAAGCTATCTTTCTCTACCTTGTCTTCCCTCAAAACTTCGTTCTTCACCAAGCTATCTTTCTCTATCTTGTCTTCCCTCAAAACTCCGTTCTTCATCAAGCTATCGTTCTCTACTTTGTCTTCCCTCGAAACGTCGTTCTTCACCAAGCTATCTTTCCCTACCTTGACTTCCGTCAAAACTTCGTTCTTCACCAAGCTATCTTTCTCTACCTTGTCTTCCCTCAAAACTTCGTTCTTCACCAAGCTATCTTTCTCTATCTTGTCTTCCCTCAAAACTCCGTTCTTCATCAAGCTATCGTTCTCTACTTTGTCTTCCCTCAAAACGTCGTTCTTCACCAAGCTATCTTTCTCTACCTTGTCTTCCCTCAAAACTTCGTTCGTTCTTCACCAAGCTATCTTTCTCTACCTTGTCTTCCCCCAAAACTTCGTTCTTCACAAGCTATCCTTCTCTACCTTGTCTTCCCTCAAAACTTCGTTCTTCACCAAGCTATCTTTCTCTACCTTGTCTTCCCTCAAAATTTCGTTCTTGATCAAGCTATCTTTCTCTACCTTGCATTCCCTCAAAACTTCGTTCTTCACCAAGCTATCTTTCTCTACCTTGTCTTCCCTCAAAACTTCGTTCTTCACCAAGCTATCTTTCTCTACATTGTCTTCCCCCAAAACTTCGTTCTTCATCAAGCTATCTTTCTCTACCTTGTCTTCCCTCAAAACGTCGTTCTTCACCAAGCTATCTTTCTCTACCTTGTCTTCCCACACAACTTCGTTCTTCATCAAGCTATCTTTCTCTACCTTGTCTTCCCTCAAAACGTCGTTCTTCACCAAGCTATCTTTCTCTACCTTGTCTTCCCCCAAAACTTCGTTCTTCACCAAGCTATCTTTCTCTACCTTGTCTACCCCCAAAACTTCGTTCTTCACCAAGCTATCTTTCTCTACCTTGTCTTCCCACAAAACTTCGTTCTTCACCAAGCTATCTTTCTCTACCTTGTCTTCCCACAAAACGTCGTTCTTCACCAAGCTATCTTTCCCTACCTTGTCTTCCCTCAAAACGTCGTTCTTCACCAAGCTATCTTTCTCTACCTTGACTTCCCTCAAAACTTCGTTCTTCACCAAGCTATCTTTCTCTACCTTGTCTTCCCTCAAAACTTCGTTCTTCACCAAGCTATCTTTCTCTATCTTGTCTTCCCTCAAAACTCCGTTCTTCATCAAGCTATCGTTCTCTACTTTGTCTTCCCTCAAAACGTCGTTCTTCACCAAGCTATCTTTCTCTACCTTGTCTTCCCTCAAAACTTCGTTCGTTCTTCACCAAGCTATCTTTCTCTACCTTGTCTTCCCCCAAATCTTCGTTCTTCATCAAGCTATCGTTCTCTACTTTGTCTTCCCTCAAAACGTCGTTCTTCACCAAGCTATCTTTCTCTACCTTGTCTTCCCTCAAAACTTCGTTCGTTCTTCACCAAGCTATCTTTCTCTACCTTGTCTTCCCCCAAAACCTCGTTCTTCACAAGCTATCTTTCTCTACCTTGTCTTCCCTCAAAACTTCGTTCTTGATCAAGCTATCTTTCTCTACCTTGCATTCCCTCAAAACTTCGTTCTTCACCAAGCTATCTTTCCCTACCTTTTTTTCCCCCAAAACTCCGTTCTTCACCAAACTATCTTTCTCTACCTTGTCTTCCCTCAAAACTTCGTTCTTCACCAAGCTATCTTTCTCTATCTTGTCTTCCATCAAAACTTCGTTCTTCACCAAGCTATCTTTCTCTACCTTGTCTTCCCTCAAAACTTCGTTCTTCACCAAGCTATCTTTCCCTACCTTTTTTTCCCCCAAAACTCCGTTCTTCACCAAACTATATTTCTCTACCTTGTCTTCCCTCAAAACTTCGTTCTTCACCAAGCTATCTTTCTCTATCTTGTCTTCCCTCAAAACTCCGTTCTTCATCAAGCTATCGTTCTCTACTTTGTCTTCCCTCGAAACGTCGTTCTTCACCAAGCTATCTTTCTCTACCTTGTCTTCCCTCAAAACTTCGTTCGTTCTTCACCAAGCTATCTTTCTCTACCTTGTCTTCCCTCAAAACTTCGTTCTTCACCAAGCTATCTTTCTCTACCTTGCATTCCCTCAAAACTTCGTTCTTCACCAAGCTATCTTTCTCTACCTTGTCTTCCCTCAAAACTTCGTTCTTCACCAAACTATCTTTCTCTACCTTGTCTTCCCTCAAAACTTCGTTCTTCACCAAGCTATCTTTCTCTATCTTGTCTTCCATCAAAACTTCGTTCTTCACCAAGCTATCTTTCTCTACCTTGTCTTCCCTCAAAACTTCGTTCTTCACCAAGCTATCTTTCCCTACCTTTTTTTCCCCCAAAACTCCGTTCTTCACCAAACTATCTTTCTCTACCTTGTCTTCCCTCAAAACTTCGTTCTTCACCAAGCTATCTTTCTCTATCTTGTCTTCCCTCAAAACTCCGTTCTTCATCAAGCTATCGTTCTCTACTTTGTCTTCCCTCGAAACGTCGTTCTTCACCAAGCTATCTTTCTCTACCTTGTCTTCCCTCAAAACTTCGTTCGTTCTTCACCAAGCTATCTTTCTCTACCTTGTCGTCCCTCAAAACTTCGTTCTTCACCAAGCTATCTTTCTCTACCTTGTCTTCCCTCAAAACTTCGTTCTTGATCAAGCTATCTTTCTCTACCTTGCATTCCCTCAAAACTTCGTTCTTCACCAAGCTATCTTTCTCTACCTTGTCTTCCCTCAAAACTTCGTTCTTCACCAAGCTATCTTTCTCTACCTTGTCTTCCCTCAAAACTTCGTTCTTCACAAGCTATCCTTCTCTACCTTGTCTTCGCTCAAAACTTCGTTCTTCACCAAGCTATCTTTCTCTACCTTGTCTTCCCTCAAAACTTCGTTCTTCACCAAGCTATCTTTCTCTACTTTGTCTTCCCTCAAAACATCGTTCGTTCTTCATCAAGCTATCTTTCTCTACCTTGTCTTCCCTCAAGACTTCGTTCGTCACCAAGCTATCTTTCTCTACATTGTCTTCCCCCAAAACTTCGTTCTTCATCAAGCTATCTTTCTCTACCTTGTCTTCCCTCAAAACGTCGTTCTTCACCAAGCTATCTTTCTCTACCTTGTCTTCCCACACAACTTCGTTCTTCATCAAGCTATCTTTCTCTACCTTGTCTTCCCTCAAAACGTCGTTCTTCACCAAGCTATCTTTCTCTACCTTGTCTTCCCCCAAAACTTCGTTCTTCACCAAGCTATCTTTCTCTACCTTGTCTACCCCCAAAACTTCGTTCTTCACCAAGCTATCTTTCTCTACCTTGTCTTCCCACAAAACTTCGTTCTTCACCAAGCTATCTTTCTCTACCTTGTCTTCCCACAAAACGTCGTTCTTCACCAAGCTATCTTTCCCTACCTTGTCTTCCCTCAAAACGTCGTTCTTCACCAAGCTATCTTTCTCTACCTTGACTTCCCTCAAAACTTCGTTCTTCACCAAGCTATCTTTCTCTACCTTGTCTTCCCTCAAAACTTCGTTCTTCACCAAGCTATCTTTCTCTATCTTGTCTTCCCTCAAAACTCCGTTCTTCATCAAGCTATCGTTCTCTACTTTGTCTTCCCTCAAAACGTCGTTCTTCACCAAGCTATCTTTCTCTACCTTGTCTTCCCTCAAAACTTCGTTCGTTCTTCACCAAGCTATCTTTCTCTACCTTGTCTTCCCCCAAAACTTCGTTCTTCATCAAGCTATCGTTCTCTACTTTGTCTTCCCTCAAAACGTCGTTCTTCACCAAGCTATCTTTCTCTACCTTGTCTTCCCTCAAAACTTCGTTCGTTCTTCACCAAGCTATCTTTCTCTACCTTGTCTTCCCCCAAAACCTCGTTCTTCACAAGCTATCTTTCTCTACCTTGTCTTCCCTCAAAACTTCGTTCTTGATCAAGCTATCTTTCTCTACCTTGCATTCCCTCAAAACTTCGTTCTTCACCAAGCTATCTTTCCCTACCTTTTTTTCCCCCAAAACTCCGTTCTTCACCAAAATATCTTTCTCTACCTTGTCTTCCCTCAAAACTTCGTCTTCACCAAGCTATCTTTCTCTATCTTGTCTTCCATCAAAACTTTGTTCTTCACCAAGCTATCTTTCTCTACCTTGTCTTCCCTCAAAACTTCGTTCTTCACCAAGCTATCTTTCCCTACCTTTTTTTCCCCCAAAACTCCGTTCTTCACCAAACTATATTTCTCTACCTTGTCTTCCCTCAAAACTTCGTTCTTCACCAAGCTATCTTTCTCTATCTTGTCTTCCCTCAAAACTCCGTTCTTCATCAAGCTATCGTTCTCTACTTTGTCTTCCCTCAAAACGTCGTTCTTCACCAAGCTATCTTTCTCTACCTTGTCTTCCCTCAAAACTTCGTTCGTTCTTCACTAAGCTATCTTTCTCTACCTTGTCTTCCCCCAAAACCTCGTTCTTCACAAGCTATCTTTCTCTACCTTGTCTTCCCTCAAAACTTCGTTCTTGATCAAGCTATCTTTCTCTACCTTGCATTCCCTCAAAACTTCGTTCTTCACCAAGCTATCTTTCCCTACCTTTTTTTCCCCCAAAACTCCGTTCTTCACCAAACTATCTTTCTCTACCTTGTCTTCCCTCAAAACTTCGTTCTTCACCAAGCTATCTTTCTCTATCTTGTCTTCCATCAAAACTTTGTTCTTCACCAGGCTATCTTTCTCTACCTTGTCTTCCCTCAAAACTTCGTTCTTCACCAAGCTATCTTTCTCTACCTTGTCTTCCCCCAAAACTTCGTTCTTCACCAAGCTATCTTTCTCTACCTTGTCTTCCCTCAAAACGTCGTTCTTCACCAAGCTATCTTTCTCTACCTTGTCTTCCCTCAAAACTTCGTTCGTTCTTCACCAAGCTATCTTTCTCTACCTTGTCTTCCCTCAAAACTTCGTTCTTCACCAAGCTATCTTTCTCTACCTTGTCTTCCCTCAAAACTTCGTTCTTGATCAAGCTATCTTTCTCTACCTTGCATTCCCTCAAAACTTCGTTCTTCACCAAGCTATCTTTCTCTACCTTGTCTTCCCTCAAAACTTCGTTCTTCACCAAGCTATCTTTCTCTACCTTGTCTTCCCTCAAAACTTCGTTCTTCACAAGCTATCCTTCTCTACCTTGTCTTCGCTCAAAACTTCGTTCTTCACCAAGCTATCTTTCTCTACCTTGTCTTCCCTCAAAACTTCGTTCTTCACCAAGCTATCTTTCTCTACTTTGTCTTCCCTCAAAACATCGTTCGTTCTTCATCAAGCTATCTTTCTCTACCTTGTCTTCCCTCAAGACTTCGTTCGTCACCAAGCTATCTTTCTCTACATTGTCTTCCCCCAAAACTTCGTTCTTCACCAAGCTATCTTTCTCTACCTTGTCTTCCCTCAAAACTTCGTTCTTCACCAAGCTATCTTTCTCTATCTTGTCTTCCATCAAAACTTTGTTCTTCACCAAGCTATCTTTCTCTACCTTGTCTTCCCTCAAAACTTCGTTCTTCACCAAGCTATCTTTCCCTACCATTTTTTCCCCCAAAACTCCGTTCTTCACCAAACTATATTTCTCTACCTTGTCTTCCCTCAAAACTTCGTTCTTCACCAAGCTATCTTTCTCTACCTTGTCTTCCCTCAAAACTTCGTTCGTTCTTCACCAAGCTATCTTTCTCTACCTTGTCTTCCCTCAAAACTTCGTTCTTCACCAAGCTATCTTTCTCTACCTTGTCTTCCCTCAAAACTTCGTTCTTGATCAAGCTATCTTTCTCTACCTTGCATTCCCTCAAAACTTCGTTCTTCACCAAGCTATCTTTCTCTACCTTGTCTTCCCTCAAAACTTCGTTCTTCACCAAACTATCTTTCTCTACCTTGTCTTCCCTCAAAACTTCGTTCTTCACCAAGCTATCTTTCTCTATCTTGTCTTCCATCAAAACTTCGTTCTTCACCAAGCTATCTTTCTCTACCTTGTCTTCCCTCAAAACTTCGTTCTTCACCAAGCTATCTTTCCCTACCTTTTTTTCCCCCAAAACTCCGTTCTTCACCAAACTATCTTTCTCTACCTTGTCTTCCCTCAAAACTTCGTTCTTCACCAAGCTATCTTTCTCTATCTTGTCTTCCCTCAAAACTCCGTTCTTCATCAAGCTATCGTTCTCTACTTTGTCTTCCCTCGAAACGTCGTTCTTCACCAAGCTATCTTTCTCTACCTTGTCTTCCCTCAAAACTTCGTTCGTTCTTCACCAAGCTATCTTTCTCTACCTTGTCTTCCCTCAAAACTTCGTTCTTCACCAAGCTATCTTTCTCTACCTTGTCTTCCCCCAAAACCTCGTTCTTCACAAGCTATCTTTCTCTACCTTGTCTTCCCTCAAAACTTCGTTCTTGATCAAGCTATCTTTCTCTACCTTGCATTCCCTCAAAACTTCGTTCTTCACCAAGCTATCTTTCCCTACCTTTTTTTCCCCCAAAACTCCGTTCTTCACCAAACTATCTTTCTCTACCTTGTCTTCCCTCAAAACTTCGTTCTTCACCAAGCTATCTTTCTCTATCTTGTCTTCCATCAAAACTTCGTTCTTCACCAAGCTATCTTTCTCTACCTTGTCTTCCCTCAAAACTTCGTTCTTCACCAAGCTATCTTTCCCTACCTTTTTTTCCCCCAAAACTCCGTTCTTCACCAAACTATATTTCTCTACCTTGTCTTCCCTCAAAACTTCGTTCTTCACCAAGCTATCTTTCTCTATCTTGTCTTCCCTCAAAACTCCGTTCTTCATCAAGCTATCGTTCTCTACTTTGTCTTCCCTCGAAACGTCGTTCTTCACCAAGCTATCTTTCTCTACCTTGTCTTCCCTCAAAACTTCGTTCGTTCTTCACCAAGCTATCTTTCTCTACCTTGTCTTCCCTCAAAACTTCGTTCTTCACCAAGCTATCTTTCTCTACCTTGTCTTCCCTCAAAACTTCGTTCTTGATCAATCTATCTTTCTCTACCTTGCATTCCCTCAAAACTTCGTTCTTCACCAAGCTATCTTTCTCTACCTTGTCTTCCCTCAAAACTTCGTTCTTCACCAAACTATCTTTCTCTACCTTGTCTTCCCTCAAAACTTCGTTCTTCACCAAGCTATCTTTCTCTATCTTGTCTTCCATCAAAACTTCGTTCTTCACCAAGCTATCTTTCTCTACCTTGTCTTCCCTCAAAACTTCGTTCTTCACCAAGCTATCTTTCCCTACCTTTTTTTCCCCCAAAACTCCGTTCTTCACCAAACTATCTTTCTCTACCTTGTCTTCCCTCAAAACTTCGTTCTTCACCAAGCTATCTTTCTCTATCTTGTCTTCCCTCAAAACTCCGTTCTTCATCAAGCTATCGTTCTCTACTTTGTCTTCCCTCGAAACGTCGTTCTTCACCAAGCTATCTTTCTCTACCTTGTCTTCCCTCAAAACTTCGTTCGTTCTTCACCAAGCTATCTTTCTCTACCTTGTCTTCCCTCAAAACTTCGTTCTTCACCAAGCTATCTTTCTCTACCTTGTCTTCCCTCAAAACTTCGTTCTTGATCAAGCTATCTTTCTCTACCTTGCATTCCCTCAAAACTTCGTTCTTCACCAAGCTATCTTTCTCTACCTTGTCTTCCCTCAAAACTTCGTTCTTCACCAAGCTATCTTTCTCTACCTTGTCTTCCCTCAAAACTTCGTTCTTCACAAGCTATCCTTCTCTACCTTGTCTTCGCTCAAAACTTCGTTCTTCACCAAGCTATCTTTCTCTACCTTGTCTTCCCTCAAAACTTCGTTCTTCACCAAGCTATCTTTCTCTACTTTGTCTTCCCTCAAAACATCGTTCGTTCTTCATCAAGCTATCTTTCTCTACCTTGTCTTCCCTCAAGACTTCGTTCGTCACCAAGCTATCTTTCTCTACATTGTCTTCCCCCAAAACTTCGTTCTTCATCAAGCTATCTTTCTCTACCTTGTCTTCCCTCAAAACGTCGTTCTTCACCAAGCTATCTTTCTCTACCTTGTCTTCCCACACAACTTCGTTCTTCATCAAGCTATCTTTCTCTACCTTGTCTTCCCTCAAAACGTCGTTCTTCACCAAGCTATCTTTCTCTACCTTGTCTTCCCCCAAAACTTCGTTCTTCACCAAGCTATCTTTCTCTACCTTGTCTACCCCCAAAACTTCGTTCTTCACCAAGCTATCTTTCTCTACCTTGTCTTCCCACAAAACTTCGTTCTTCACCAAGCTATCTTTCTCTACCTTGTCTTCCCACAAAACGTCGTTCTTCACCAAGCTATCTTTCCCTACCTTGTCTTCCCTCAAAACGTCGTTCTTCACCAAGCTATCTTTCTCTACCTTGACTTCCCTCAAAACTTCGTTCTTCACCAAGCTATCTTTCTCTACCTTGTCTTCCCTCAAAACTTCGTTCTTCACCAAGCTATCTTTCTCTATCTTGTCTTCCCTCAAAACTCCGTTCTTCATCAAGCTATCGTTCTCTACTTTGTCTTCCCTCAAAACGTCGTTCTTCACCAAGCTATCTTTCTCTACCTTGTCTTCCCTCAAAACTTCGTTCGTTCTTCACCAAGCTATCTTTCTCTACCTTGTCTTCCCCCAAAACTTCGTTCTTCATCAAGCTATCGTTCTCTACTTTGTCTTCCCTCAAAACGTCGTTCTTCACCAAGCTATCTTTCTCTACCTTGTCTTCCCTCAAAACTTCGTTCGTTCTTCACCAAGCTATCTTTCTCTACCTTGTCTTCCCCCAAAACCTCGTTCTTCACAAGCTATCTTTCTCTACCTTGTCTTCCCTCAAAACTTCGTTCTTGATCAAGCTATCTTTCTCTACCTTGCATTCCCTCAAAACTTCGTTCTTCACCAAGCTATCTTTCCCTACCTTTTTTTCCCCCAAAACTCCGTTCTTCACCAAACTATCTTTCTCTACCTTGTCTTCCCTCAAAACTTCGTCTTCACCAAGCTATCTTTCTCTATCTTGTCTTCCATCAAAACTTTGTTCTTCACCAAGCTATCTTTCTCTACCTTGTCTTCCCTCAAAACTTCGTTCTTCACCAAGCTATCTTTCCCTACCTTTTTTTCCCCCAAAACTCCGTTCTTCACCAAACTATATTTCTCTACCTTGTCTTCCCTCAAAACTTCGTTCTTCACCAAGCTATCTTTCTCTATCTTGTCTTCCCTCAAAACTCCGTTCTTCATCAAGCTATCGTTCTCTACTTTGTCTTCCCTCAAAACGTCGTTCTTCACCAAGCTATCTTTCTCTACCTTGTCTTCCCTCAAAACTTCGTTCGTTCTTCACTAAGCTATCTTTCTCTACCTTGTCTTCCCCCAAAACCTCGTTCTTCACAAGCTATCTTTCTCTACCTTGTCTTCCCTCAAAACTTCGTTCTTGATCAAGCTATCTTTCTCTACCTTGCATTCCCTCAAAACTTCGTTCTTCACCAAGCTATCTTTCCCTACCTTTTTTTCCCCCAAAACTCCGTTCTTCACCAAACTATCTTTCTCTACCTTGTCTTCCCTCAAAACTTCGTTCTTCACCAAGCTATCTTTCTCTATCTTGTCTTCCATCAAAACTTTGTTCTTCACCAGGCTATCTTTCTCTACCTTGTCTTCCCTCAAAACTTCGTTCTTCACCAAGCTATCTTTCTCTACCTTGTCTTCCCCCAAAACTTCGTTCTTCACCAAGCTATCTTTCTCTACCTTGTCTTCCCTCAAAACGTCGTTCTTCACCAAGCTATCTTTCTCTACCTTGTCTTCCCTCAAAACTTCGTTCGTTCTTCACCAAGCTATCTTTCTCTACCTTGTCTTCCCTCAAAACTTCGTTCTTCACCAAGCTATCTTTCTCTACCTTGTCTTCCCTCAAAACTTCGTTCTTGATCAAGCTATCTTTCTCTACCTTGCATTCCCTCAAAACTTCGTTCTTCACCAAGCTATCTTTCTCTACCTTGTCTTCCCTCAAAACTTCGTTCTTCACCAAGCTATCTTTCTCTACCTTGTCTTCCCTCAAAACTTCGTTCTTCACAAGCTATCCTTCTCTACCTTGTCTTCGCTCAAAACTTCGTTCTTCACCAAGCTATCTTTCTCTACCTTGTCTTCCCTCAAAACTTCGTTCTTCACCAAGCTATCTTTCTCTACTTTGTCTTCCCTCAAAACATCGTTCGTTCTTCATCAAGCTATCTTTCTCTACCTTGTCTTCCCTCAAGACTTCGTTCGTCACCAAGCTATCTTTCTCTACATTGTCTTCCCCCAAAACTTCGTTCTTCACCAAGCTATCTTTCTCTACCTTGTCTTCCCTCAAAACTTCGTTCTTCACCAAGCTATCTTTCTCTATCTTGTCTTCCATCAAAACTTTGTTCTTCACCAAGCTATCTTTCTCTACCTTGTCTTCCCTCAAAACTTCGTTCTTCACCAAGCTATCTTTCCCTACCATTTTTTCCCCCAAAACTCCGTTCTTCACCAAACTATATTTCTCTACCTTGTCTTCCCTCAAAACTTCGTTCTTCACCAAGCTATCTTTCTCTACCTTGTCTTCCCTCAAAACTTCGTTCGTTCTTCACCAAGCTATCTTTCTCTACCTTGTCTTCCCTCAAAACTTCGTTCTTCACCAAGCTATCTTTCTCTACCTTGTCTTCCCTCAAAACTTCGTTCTTGATCAAGCTATCTTTCTCTACCTTGCATTCCCTCAAAACTTCGTTCTTCACCAAGCTATCTTTCTCTACCTTGTCTTCCCTCAAAACTTCGTTCTTCACCAAACTATCTTTCTCTACCTTGTCTTCCCTCAAAACTTCGTTCTTCACCAAGCTATCTTTCTCTATCTTGTCTTCCATCAAAACTTCGTTCTTCACCAAGCTATCTTTCTCTACCTTGTCTTCCCTCAAAACTTCGTTCTTCACCAAGCTATCTTTCCCTACCTTTTTTTCCCCCAAAACTCCGTTCTTCACCAAACTATCTTTCTCTACCTTGTCTTCCCTCAAAACTTCGTTCTTCACCAAGCTATCTTTCTCTATCTTGTCTTCCCTCAAAACTCCGTTCTTCATCAAGCTATCGTTCTCTACTTTGTCTTCCCTCAAAACGTCGTTCTTCACCAAGCTATCTTTCTCTACCTTGTCTTCCCTCAAAACTTCGTTCGTTCTTCACTAAGCTATCTTTCTCTACCTTGTCTTCCCCCAAAACCTCGTTCTTCACAAGCTATCTTTCTCTACCTTGTCTTCCCTCAAAACTTCGTTCTTGATCAAGCTATCTTTCTCTACCTTGCATTCCCTCAAAACTTCGTTCTTCACCAAGCTATCTTTCCCTACCTTTTTTTCCCCCAAAACTCCGTTCTTCACCAAACTATCTTTCTCTACCTTGTCTTCCCTCAAAACTTCGTTCTTCACCAAGCTATCTTTCTCTATCTTGTCTTCCATCAAAACTTTGTTCTTCACCAGGCTATCTTTCTCTACCTTGTCTTCCCTCAAAACTTCGTTCTTCACCAAGCTATCTTTCTCTACCTTGTCTTCCCCCAAAACTTCGTTCTTCACCAAGCTATCTTTCTCTACCTTGTCTTCCCTCAAAACGTCGTTCTTCACCAAGCTATCTTTCTCTACCTTGTCTTCCCTCAAAACTTCGTTCGTTCTTCACCAAGCTATCTTTCTCTACCTTGTCTTCCCTCAAAACTTCGTTCTTCACCAAGCTATCTTTCTCTACCTTGTCTTCCCTCAAAACTTCGTTCTTGATCAAGCTATCTTTCTCTACCTTGCATTCCCTCAAAACTTCGTTCTTCACCAAGCTATCTTTCTCTACCTTGTCTTCCCTCAAAACTTCGTTCTTCACCAAGCTATCTTTCTCTACCTTGTCTTCCCTCAAAACTTCGTTCTTCACAAGCTATCCTTCTCTACCTTGTCTTCGCTCAAAACTTCGTTCTTCACCAAGCTATCTTTCTCTACCTTGTCTTCCCTCAAAACTTCGTTCTTCACCAAGCTATCTTTCTCTACTTTGTCTTCCCTCAAAACATCGTTCGTTCTTCATCAAGCTATCTTTCTCTACCTTGTCTTCCCTCAAGACTTCGTTCGTCACCAAGCTATCTTTCTCTACATTGTCTTCCCCCAAAACTTCGTTCTTCACCAAGCTATCTTTCTCTACCTTGTCTTCCCTCAAAACTTCGTTCTTCACCAAGCTATCTTTCTCTATCTTGTCTTCCATCAAAACTTTGTTCTTCACCAAGCTATCTTTCTCTACCTTGTCTTCCCTCAAAACTTCGTTCTTCACCAAGCTATCTTTCCCTACCATTTTTTCCCCCAAAACTCCGTTCTTCACCAAACTATATTTCTCTACCTTGTCTTCCCTCAAAACTTCGTTCTTCACCAAGCTATCTTTCTCTACCTTGTCTTCCCTCAAAACTTCGTTCGTTCTTCACCAAGCTATCTTTCTCTACCTTGTCTTCCCTCAAAACTTCGTTCTTCACCAAGCTATCTTTCTCTACCTTGTCTTCCCTCAAAACTTCGTTCTTGATCAAGCTATCTTTCTCTACCTTGCATTCCCTCAAAACTTCGTTCTTCACCAAGCTATCTTTCTCTACCTTGTCTTCCCTCAAAACTTCGTTCTTCACCAAACTATCTTTCTCTACCTTGTCTTCCCTCAAAACTTCGTTCTTCACCAAGCTATCTTTCTCTATCTTGTCTTCCATCAAAACTTCGTTCTTCACCAAGCTATCTTTCTCTACCTTGTCTTCCCTCAAAACTTCGTTCTTCACCAAGCTATCTTTCCCTACCTTTTTTTCCCCCAAAACTCCGTTCTTCACCAAACTATCTTTCTCTACCTTGTCTACCCTCAAAACTTCGTTCTTCACCAAGCTATCTTTCTCTATCTTGTCTTCCCTCAAAACTCCGTTCTTCATCAAGCTATCGTTCTCTACTTTGTCTTCCCTCGAAACGTCGTTCTTCACCAAGCTATCTTTCTCTACCTTGTCTTCCCTCAAAACTTCGTTCGTTCTTCACCAAGCTATCTTTCTCTACCTTGTCTTCCCTCAAAACTTCGTTCTTCACCAAGCTATCTTTCTCTACCTTGTCTTCCCTCAAAACTTCGTTCTTGATCAAGCTATCTTTCTCTACCTTGCATTCCCTCAAAACTTCGTTCTTCACCAAGCTATCTTTCTCTACCTTGTCTTCCCTCAAAACTTCGTTCTTCACCAAGCTATCTTTCTCTACCTTGTCTTCCCTCAAAACTTCGTTCTTCACAAGCTATCCTTCTCTACCTTGTCTTCGCTCAAAACTTCGTTCTTCACCAAGCTATCTTTCTCTACCTTGTCTTCCCTCAAAACTTCGTTCTTCACCAAGCTATCTTTCTCTACTTTGTCTTCCCTCAAAACATCGTTCGTTCTTCATCAAGCTATCTTTCTCTACCTTGTCTTCCCTCAAGACTTCGTTCGTCACCAAGCTATCTTTCTCTACATTGTCTTCCCCCAAAACTTCGTTCTTCATCAAGCTATCTTTCTCTACCTTGTCTTCCCTCAAAACGTCGTTCTTCACCAAGCTATCTTTCTCTACCTTGTCTTCCCACACAACTTCGTTCTTCATCAAGCTATCTTTCTCTACCTTGTCTTCCCTCAAAACGTCGTTCTTCACCAAGTTATCTTTCTCTACCTTGTCTTCCCCCAAAACTTCGTTCTTCACCAAGCTATCTTTCTCTACCTTGTCTACCCCCAAAACTTCGTTCTTCACCAAGCTATCTTTCTCTACCTTGTCTTCCCACAAAACTTCGTTCTTCACCAAGCTATCTTTCTCTACCTTGTCTTCCCACAAAACGTCGTTCTTCACCAAGCTATCTTTCCCTACCTTGTCTTCCCTCAAAACGTCGTTCTTCACCAAGCTATCTTTCTCTACCTTGACTTCCGTCAAAACTTCGTTCTTCACCAAGCTATCTTTCTCTACCTTGTCTTCCCTCAAAACTTCGTTCTTCACCAAGCTATCTTTCTCTATCTTGTCTTCCCTCAAAACTCCGTTCTTCATCAAGCTATCGTTCTCTACTTTGTCTTCCCTCAAAACGTCGTTCTTCACCAAGCTATCTTTCTCTACCTTGTCTTCCCTCAAAACTTCGTTCGTTCTTCACCAAGCTATCTTTCTCTACCTTGTCTTCCCCCAAAACTTCGTTCTTCACAAGCTATCCTTCTCTACCTTGTCTTCCCTCAAAACTTCGTTCTTCACCAAGCTATCTTTCTCTACCTTGTCTTCCCTCAAAACTTCGTTCTTGATCAAGCTATCTTTCTCTACCTTGCATTCCCTCAAAACTTCGTTCTTCACCAAGCTATCTTTCTCTACCTTGTCTTCCCTCAAAACTTCGTTCTTCACCAAGCTATCTTTCTCTACCTTGTCTTCCCTCAAAACTTCGTTCTTCACAAGCTATCCTTCTCTACCTTGTCTTCGCTCAAAACTTCGTTCTTCACCAAGCTATCTTTCTCTACCTCGTCTTCCCTCAAAACTTCGTTCTTCACCAAGCTATCTTTCTCTACTTTGTCTTCCCTCAAAACATCGTTCGTTCGTCACCAAGCTATCTTTCTCTACATTGTCTTCCCCCAAAACTTCGTTCTTCATCAAGCTATCTTTCTCTACCTTGTCTTCCCTCAAAACGTCGTTCTTCACCAAGCTATCTTTCTCTACCTTGTCTTCCCACACAACTTCGTTCTTCATCAAGCTATCTTTCTCTACCTTGTCTTCCCTCAAAACGTCGTTCTTCACCAAGCTATCTTTCTCTACCTTGTCTTCCCCCAAAACTTCGTTCTTCACCAAGCTATCTTTCTCTACCTTGTCTACCCCCAAAACTTCGTTCTTCACCAAGCTATCTTTCTCTACCTTGTCTTCCCACAAAACTTCGTTCTTCACCAAGCTATCTTTCTCTACCTTGTCTTCCCACAAAACGTCGTTCTTCACCAAGCTATCTTTCCCTACCTTGTCTTCCCTCAAAACGTCGTTCTTCACCAAGCTATCTTTCTCTACCTTGACTTCCCTCAAAACTTCGTTCTTCACCAAGCTATCTTTCTCTACCTTGTCTTCCCTCAAAACTTCGTTCTTCACCAAGCTATCTTTCTCTATCTTGTCTTCCCTCAAAACTCCGTTCTTCATCAAGCTATCGTTCTCTACTTTGTCTTCCCTCAAAACGTCGTTCTTCACCAAGCTATCTTTCTCTACCTTGTCTTCCCTCAAAACTTCGTTCGTTCTTCACCAAGCTATCTTTCTCTACCTTGTCTTCCCCCAAAACTTCGTTCTTCATCAAGCTATCGTTCTCTACTTTGTCTTCCCTCAAAACGTCGTTCTTCACCAAGCTATCTTTCTCTACCTTGTCTTCCCTCAAAACTTCGTTCGTTCGTCACCAAGCTATCTTTCTCTACCTTGTCTTCCCCCAAAACTTCGTTCTTCACAAGCTATCTTTCTCTACCTTGTCTTCCCTCAAAACTTCGTTCTTGATCAAGCTATCTTTCTCTACCTTGCATTCCCTCAAAACTTCGTTCTTCACCAAGCTATCTTTCCCTACCTTTTTTTCCCCCAAAACTCCGTTCTTCACCAAACTATCTTTCTCTACCTTGTCTTCCCTCAAAACTTCGTTCTTCACCAAGCTATCTTTCTCTATCTTGTCTTCCATCAAAACTTCGTTCTTCACCAAGCTATCTTTCTCTACCTTGTCTTCCCTCAAAACTTCGTTCTTCACCAAGCTATCTTTCCCTACCTTTTTTTCCCCCAAAACTCCGTTCTTCACCAAACTATCTTTCTCTACCTTGTCTTCCCTCAAAACTTCGTTCTTCACCAAGCTATCTTTCTCTATCTTGTCTTCCCTCAAAACTCCGTTCTTCATCAAGCTATCGTTCTCTACTTTGTCTTCCCTCGAAACGTCGTTCTTCACCAAGCTATCTTTCTCTACCTTGTCTTCCCTCAAAACTTCGTTCGTTCTTCACCAAGCTATCTTTCTCTACCTTGTCTTCCCTCAAAACTTCGTTCTTCACCAAGCTATCTTTCTCTACCTTGTCTTCCCTCAAAACTTCGTTCTTGATCAAGCTATCTTTCTCTACCTTGCATTCCCTCAAAACTTCGTTCTTCACCAAGCTATCTTTCTCTACCTTCTCTTCCCTCAAAACTTCGTTCTTCACCAAGCTATCTTTCTCTACCTTGTCTTCCCTCAAAACTTCGTTCTTCACAAGCTATCCTTCTCTACCTTGTCTTCGCTCAAAACTTCGTTCTTCACCAAGCTATCTTTCTCTACCTTGTCTTCCCTCAAAACTTCGTTCTTCACCAAGCTATCTTTCTCTACTTTGTCTTCCCTCAAAACATCGTTCGTTCTTCATCAAGCTATCTTTCTCTACCTTGTCTTCCCTCAAGACTTCGTTCGTCACCAAGCTATCTTTCTCTACATTGTCTTCCCCCAAAACTTCGTTCTTCATCAAGCTATCTTTCTCTACCTTGTCTTCCCTCAAAACGTCGTTCTTCACCAAGCTATCTTTCTCTACCTTGTCTTCCCACACAACTTCGTTCTTCATCAAGCTATCTTTCTCTACCTTGTCTTCCCTCAAAACGTCGTTGTTCACCAAGCTATCTTTCTCTACCTTGTCTTCCCCCAAAACTTCGTTCTTCACCAAGCTATCTTTCTCTACCTTGTCTACCCCCAAAACTTCGTTCTTCACCAAGCTATCTTTCTCTACCTTGTCTTCCCACAAAACTTCGTTCTTCACCAAGCTTTCTTTCTCTACCTTGTCTTCCCACAAAACGTCGTTCTTCACCAAGCTATCTTTCCCTACCTTGTCTTCCCTCAAAACGTCGTTCTTCACCAAGCTATCTTTCTCTACCTTGACTTCCGTCAAAACTTCGTTCTTCACCAAGCTATCTTTCTCTACCTTGTCTTCCCTCAAAACTTCGTTCTTCACCAAGCTATCTTTCTCTATCTTGTCTTCCCTCAAAACTCCGTTCTTCATCAAGCTATCGTTCTCTACTTTGTCTTCCCTCAAAACGTCGTTCTTCACCAAGCTATCTTTCTCTACCTTGTCTTCCCTCAAAACTTCGTTCGTTCTTCACCAAGCTATCTTTCTCTACCTTGTCTTCCCCCAAAACTTGGTTCTTCACAAGCTATCCTTCTCTACCTTGTCTTCCCTCAAAACTTCGTTCTTCACCAAGCTATCTTTCTCTACCTTGTCTTCCCTCAAAACTTCGTTCTTGATCAAGCTATCTTTCTCTACCTTGCATTCCCTCAAAACTTCGTTCTTCACCAAGCTATCTTTCTCTACCTTGTCTTCCCTCAAAACTTCGTTCTTCACAAGCTATCCTTCTCTACCTTGTCTTCGCTCAAAACTTCGTTCTTCACCAAGCTATCTTTCTCTACCTTGTCTTCCCTCAAAACTTCGTTCTTCACCAAGCTATCTTTCTCTACTTTGTCTTCCCTCAAAACATCGTTCGTTCTTCATCAAGCTATCTTTCTCTACCTTGTCTTCCCTCAAGACTTCGTTCGTCACCAAGCTATCTTTCTCTACATTGTCTCCCCTCAAAACTTCGTTCTTCATCAAGCTATCTTTCTCTACCTTGTCTTCCCTCAAAACGTCGTTCTTCACCAAGCTATCTTTCTCTACCTTGTCTTCCCACACAACTTCGTTCTTCATCAAGCTATCTTTCTCTACCTTGTCTTCCCTCAAAACGTCGTTCTTCACCAAGCTATCTTTCTCTACCTTGTCTTCCCCCAAAACTTCGTTCTTCACCAAGCTATCTTTCTCTACCTTGTCTACCCCCAACACTTCGTTCTTCACCAAGCTATCTTTCTCTACCTTGTCTTCCCACAAAACTTCGTTCTTCACCAAGCTATCTTTCTCTACCTTGTCTTCCCACAAAACGTCGTTCTTCACCAAGCTATCTTTCCCTACCTTGTCTTCCCTCAAAACGTCGTTCTTCACCAAGCTATCTTTCTCTACCTTGACTTCCCTCAAAACTTCGTTCTTCACCAAGCTATCTTTCTCTACCTTGTCTTCCCTCAAAACTTCGTTCTTCACCAAGCTATCTTTCTCTATCTTGTCTTCCCTCAAAACTCCGTTCTTCATCAAGCTATCGTTCTCTACTTTGTCTTCCCTCAAAACGTCGTTCTTCACCAAGCTATCTTTCTCTACCTTGTCTTCCCTCAAAACTTCGTTCGTTCTTCACCAAGCTATCTTTCTCTACCTTGTCTTCCCCCAAAACTTCGTTCTTCACAAGCTATCTTTCTCTACCTTGTCTTCCCTCAAAACTTCGTTCTTCACCAAGCTATCTTTCTCTACCTTGTCTTCCCTCAAAACTTCGTTCTTGATCAAGCTATCTTTCTCTACCTTGCATTCCCTCAAAACTTCGTTCTTCACCAAGCTATCTTTCTCTACCTTGTCTTCCCTCAAAACTTCGTTCTTCACCAAGCTATCTGTCTCTACCTTGTCTTCCCTCAAAACTTCGTTCTTCACAAGCTATCCTTCTCTACCTTGTCTTCGCTCAAAACTTCGTTCTTCACCAAGCTATCTTTCTCTACCTTGTCTTCCCTCAAAACTTCGTTCTTCACCAAGCTATCTTTCTCTACTTTGTCTTCCCTCAAAACATCGTTCGTTCTTCATCAAGCTATCTTTCTCTACCTTGTCTTCCCCAAGACTTCGTTCGTCACCAAGCTATCTTTCTCTACATTGTCTTCCCCCAAAACTTCGTTCTTCATCAAGCTATCTTTCTCTACCTTGTCTTCCCTCAAAACGTCGTTCTTCACCAAGCTATCTTTCTCTACCTTGTCTTCCCACACAACTTCGTTCTTCATCAAGCTATCTTTCTCTACCTTGTCTTCCCTCAAAACGTCGTTCTTCACCAAGCTATCTTTCTCTACCTTGTCTACCCCCAAAACTTCGTTCTTCACCAAGCTATCTTTCTCTACCTTGTCTTCCCACAAAACTTCGTTCTTCACCAAGCTTTCTTTCTCTACCTTGTCTTCCCACAAAACGTCGTTCTTCACCAAGCTATCTTTCCCTACCTTGTCTTCCCTCAAAACGTCGTTCTTCACCAAGCTATCTTTCTCTACCTTGACTTCCGTCAAAACTTCGTTCTTCACCAAGCTATCTTTCTCTACCTTGTCTTCCCTCAAAACTTCGTTCTTCACCAAGCTATCTTTCTCTATCTTGTCTTCCCTCAAAACTCCGTTCTTCATCAAGCTATCGTTCTCTACTTTGTCTTCCCTCAAAACGTCGTTCTTCACCAAGCTATCTTTCTCTACCTTGTCTTCCCTCAAAACTTCGTTCGTTCTTCACCAAGCTATCTTTCTCTACCTTGTCTTCCCCCAAAACTTGGTTCTTCACAAGCTATCCTTCTCTACCTTGTCTTCCCTCAAAACTTCGTTCTTCACCAAGCTATCTTTCTCTACCTTGTCTTCCCTCAAAACTTCGTTCTTGATCAAGCTATCTTTCTCTACCTTGCATTCCCTCAAAACTTCGTTCTTCACCAAGCTATCTTTCTCTACCTTGTCTTCCCTCAAAACTTCGTTCTTCACAAGCTATCCTTCTCTACCTTGTCTTCGCTCAAAACTTCGTTCTTCACCAAGCTATCTTTCTCTACCTTGTCTTCCCTCAAAACTTCGTTCTTCACCAAGCTATCTTTCTCTACTTTGTCTTCCCTCAAAACATCGTTCGTTCTTCATCAAGCTATCTTTCTCTACCTTGTCTTCCCTCAAGACTTCGTTCGTCACCAAGCTATCTTTCTCTACATTGTCTTCCCCCAAAACTTCGTTCTTCATCAAGCTATCTTTCTCTACCTTGTCTTCCCTCAAAACGTCGTTCTTCACCAAGCTATCTTTCTCTACCTTGTCTTCCCACACAACTTCGTTCTTCATCAAGCTATCTTTCTCTACCTTGTCTTCCCTCAAAACGTCGTTCTTCACCAAGCTATCTTTCTCTACCTTGTCTACCCCCAAAACTTCGTTCTTCACCAAGCTATCTTTCTCTACCTTGTCTTCCCACAAAACTTCGTTCTTCACCAAGCTTTCTTTCTCTACCTTGTCTTCCCACAAAACGTCGTTCTTCACCAAGCTATCTTTCCCTACCTTGTCTTCCCTCAAAACGTCGTTCTTCACCAAGCTATCTTTCTCTACCTTGACTTCCCCCAAAACTTCGTTCTTCATCAAGCTATCTTTCTCTACCTTGTCTTCCCTCAAAACGTCGTTCTTCACCAAGCTATCTTTCTCTACCTTGTCTTCCCACACAACTTCGTTCTTCATCAAGCTATCTTTCTCTACCTTGTCTTCCCTCAAAACGTCGTTCTTCACCAAGCTATCTTTCTCTACCTTGTCTTCCCCCAAAACTTCGTTCTTCACCAAGCTATCGTTCGCTACTTTGTCTTCCCTCAAAACGTCGTTCTTCACCAAGCTATCTTTCTCTACCTTGTCTTCCCTCAAAACTTCGTTCGTTCTTCACCAAGCTATCTTTCTCTACCTTGTCTTCCCCCAAAACTTGGTTCTTCACAAGCTATCCTTCTCTACCTTGTCTTCCCTCAAAACTTCGTTCTTCACCAAGCTATCTTTCTCTACCTTGTCTTCCCTCAAAACTTCGTTCTTGATCAAGCTATCTTTCTCTACCTTGCATTCCCTCAAAACTTCGTTCTTCACCAAGCTATCTTTCTCTACCTTGTCTTCCCTCAAAACTTCGTTCTTCACAAGCTATCCTTCTCTACCTTGTCTTCGCTCAAAACTTCGTTCTTCACCAAGCTATCTTTCTCTACCTTGTCTTCCCTCAAAACTTCGTTCTTCACCAAGCTATCTTTCTCTACTTTGTCTTCCCTCAAAACATCGTTCGTTCTTCATCAAGCTATCTTTCTCTACCTTGTCTTCCCTCAAGACTTCGTTCGTCACCAAGCTATCTTTCTCTACATTGTCTCCCCTCAAAACTTCGTTCTTCATCAAGCTATCTTTCTCTACCTTGTCTTCCCTCAAAACGTCGTTCTTCACCAAGCTATCTTTCTCTACCTTGTCTTCCCACACAACTTCGTTCTTCATCAAGCTATCTTTCTCTACCTTGTCTTCCCTCAAAACGTCGTTCTTCACCAAGCTATCTTTCTCTACCTTGTCTTCCCCCAAAACTTCGTTCTTCACCAAGCTATCTTTCTCTACCTTGTCTACCCCCAACACTTCGTTCTTCACCAAGCTATCTTTCTCTACCTTGTCTTCCCACAAAACTTCGTTCTTCACCAAGCTATCTTTCTCTACCTTGTCTTCCCACAAAACGTCGTTCTTCACCAAGCTATCTTTCCCTACCTTGTCTTCCCTCAAAACGTCGTTCTTCACCAAGCTATCTTTCTCTACCTTGACTTCCCTCAAAACTTCGTTCTTCACCAAGCTATCTTTCTCTACCTTGTCTTCCCTCAAAACTTCGTTCTTCACCAAGCTATCTTTCTCTATCTTGTCTTCCCTCAAAACTCCGTTCTTCATCAAGCTATCGTTCTCTACTTTGTCTTCCCTCAAAACGTCGTTCTTCACCAAGCTATCTTTCTCTACCTTGTCTTCCCTCAAAACTTCGTTCGTTCTTCACCAAGCTATCTTTCTCTACCTTGTCTTCCCCCAAAACTTCGTTCTTCACAAGCTATCCTTCTCTACCTTGTCTTCCCTCAAAACTTCGTTCTTCACCAAGCTATCTTTCTCTACCTTGTCTTCCCTCAAAACTTCGTTCTTGATCAAGCTATCTTTCTCTACCTTGCATTCCCTCAAAACTTCGTTCTTCACCAAGCTATCTTTCTCTACCTTGTCTTCCCTCAAAACTTCGTTCTTCACCAAGCTATCTGTCTCTACCTTGTCTTCCCTCAAAACTTCGTTCTTCACAAGCTATCCTTCTCTACCTTGTCTTCGCTCAAAACTTCGTTCTTCACCAAGCTATCTTTCTCTACCTTGTCTTCCCTCAAAACTTCGTTCTTCACCAAGCTATCTTTCTCTACTTTGTCTTCCCTCAAAACATCGTTCGTTCTTCATCAAGCTATCTTTCTCTACCTTGTCTTCCCCAAGACTTCGTTCGTCACCAAGCTATCTTTCTCTACATTGTCTTCCCCCAAAACTTCGTTCTTCATCAAGCTATCTTTCTCTACCTTGTCTTCCCTCAAAACGTCGTTCTTCACCAAGCTATCTTTCTCTACCTTGTCTTCCCACACAACTTCGTTCTTCATCAAGCTATCTTTCTCTACCTTGTCTTCCCTCAAAACGTCGTTCTTCACCAAGCTATCTTTCTCTACCTTGTCTACCCCCAAAACTTCGTTCTTCACCAAGCTATCTTTCTCTACCTTGTCTTCCCACAAAACTTCGTTCTTCACCAAGCTTTCTTTCTCTACCTTGTCTTCCCACAAAACGTCGTTCTTCACCAAGCTATCTTTCCCTACCTTGTCTTCCCTCAAAACGTCGTTCTTCACCAAGCTATCTTTCTCTACCTTGACTTCCGTCAAAACTTCGTTCTTCACCAAGCTATCTTTCTCTACCTTGTCTTCCCTCAAAACTTCGTTCTTCACCAAGCTATCTTTCTCTATCTTGTCTTCCCTCAAAACTCCGTTCTTCATCAAGCTATCGTTCTCTACTTTGTCTTCCCTCAAAACGTCGTTCTTCACCAAGCTATCTTTCTCTACCTTGTCTTCCCTCAAAACTTCGTTCGTTCTTCACCAAGCTATCTTTCTCTACCTTGTCTTCCCCCAAAACTTGGTTCTTCACAAGCTATCCTTCTCTACCTTGTCTTCCCTCAAAACTTCGTTCTTCACCAAGCTATCTTTCTCTACCTTGTCTTCCCTCAAAACTTCGTTCTTGATCAAGCTATCTTTCTCTACCTTGCATTCCCTCAAAACTTCGTTCTTCACCAAGCTATCTTTCTCTACCTTGTCTTCCCTCAAAACTTCGTTCTTCACAAGCTATCCTTCTCTACCTTGTCTTCGCTCAAAACTTCGTTCTTCACCAAGCTATCTTTCTCTACCTTGTCTTCCCTCAAAACTTCGTTCTTCACCAAGCTATCTTTCTCTACTTTGTCTTCCCTCAAAACATCGTTCGTTCTTCATCAAGCTATCTTTCTCTACCTTGTCTTCCCTCAAGACTTCGTTCGTCACCAAGCTATCTTTCTCTACATTGTCTTCCCCCAAAACTTCGTTCTTCATCAAGCTATCTTTCTCTACCTTGTCTTCCCTCAAAACGTCGTTCTTCACCAAGCTATCTTTCTCTACCTTGTCTTCCCACACAACTTCGTTCTTCATCAAGCTATCTTTCTCTACCTTGTCTTCCCTCAAAACGTCGTTCTTCACCAAGCTATCTTTCTCTACCTTGTCTACCCCCAAAACTTCGTTCTTCACCAAGCTATCTTTCTCTACCTTGTCTTCCCACAAAACTTCGTTCTTCACCAAGCTTTCTTTCTCTACCTTGTCTTCCCACAAAACGTCGTTCTTCACCAAGCTATCTTTCCCTACCTTGTCTTCCCTCAAAACGTCGTTCTTCACCAAGCTATCTTTCTCTACCTTGACTTCCCCCAAAACTTCGTTCTTCATCAAGCTATCTTTCTCTACCTTGTCTTCCCTCAAAACGTCGTTCTTCACCAAGCTATCTTTCTCTACCTTGTCTTCCCACACAACTTCGTTCTTCATCAAGCTATCTTTCTCTACCTTGTCTTCCCTCAAAACGTCGTTCTTCACCAAGCTATCTTTCTCTACCTTGTCTTCCCCCAAAACTTCGTTCTTCACCAAGCTATCTTTCTCTACCTTGTCTACCCCCAACACTTCGTTCTTCACCAAGCTATCTTTCTCTACCTTGTCTTCCCACAAAACTTCGTTCTTCACCAAGCTATCTTTCTCTACCTTGTCTTCCCACAAAACGTCGTTCTTCACCAAGCTATCTTTCCCTACCTTGTCTTCCCTCAAAACGTCGTTCTTCACCAAGCTATCTTTCTCTACCTTGACTTCCCTCAAAACTTCGTTCTTCACCAAGCTATCTTTCTCTACCTTGTCTTCCCTCAAAACTTCGTTCTTCACCAAGCTATCTTTCTCTATCTTGTCTTCCCTCAAAACTCCGTTCTTCATCAAGCTATCGTTCTCTACTTTGTCTTCCCTCAAAACGTCGTTCTTCACCAAGCTATCTTTCTCTACCTTGTCTTCCCTCAAAACTTCGTTCTTCACCAAACTATCTTTCTCTACCTTGTCTTCCCTCAAAACTTCGTTCTTCACCAAGCTATCTTTCTCTACCTTGTCTTCCCTCAAAACTTCGTTCTTCACCAAGCTATCTTTCTCTATCTTGTCTTCCCTCAAAACTCCGTTCTTCATCAAGCTATCGTTCTCTACTTTGTCTTCCCTCAAAACGTCGTTCTTCACCAAGCTATCTTTCTCTACCTTGTCTTCCCTCAAAACTTCGTTCTTCACCAAACTATCTTTCTCTACCTTGTCTTCCCTCAAAACTTCGTTCTTCACCAAGCTATCTTTCTCTATCTTGTCTTCCATCAAAACTTCGTTCTTCACCAAGCTATCTTTCTCTACCTTGTCTTCCCTCAAAACTTCGTTCTTCACCAAGCTATCTTTCCCTACCTTTTTTTCCCCCAAAACTCCGTTCTTCACCAAACTATCTTTCTCTACCTTGTCTTCCCTCAAAACTTCGTTCTTCACCAAGCTATCTTTCTCTATCTTGTCTTCCCTCAAAACTCCGTTCTTCATCAAGCTATCGTTCTCTACTTTGTCTTCCCTCGAAACGTCGTTCTTCACCAAGCTATCTTTCTCTACCTTGTCTTCCCTCAAAACTTCGTTCGTTCTTCACCAAGCTATCTTTCTCTACCTTGTCTTCCCTCAAAACTTCGTTCTTCACCAAGCTATCTTTCTCTACCTTGTCTTCCCTCAAAACTTCGTTCTTGATCAAGCTATCTTTCTCTACCTTGCATTCCCTCAAAACTTCGTTCTTCACCAAGCTATCTTTCTCTACCTTGTCTTCCCTCAAAACTTCGTTCTTCACCAAGCTATCTTTCTCTACCTTGTCTTCCCTCAAAACTTCGTTCTTCACAAGCTATCCTTCTCTACCTTGTCTTCGCTCAAAACTTCGTTCTTCACCAAGCTATCTTTCTCTACCTTGTCTTCCCTCAAAACTTCGTTCTTCACCAAGCTATCTTTCTCTACTTTGTCTTCCCTCAAAACATCGTTCGTTCTTCATCAAGCTATCTTTCTCTACCTTGTCTTCCCTCAAGACTTCGTTCGTCACCAAGCTATCTTTCTCTACATTGTCTTCCCCCAAAACTTCGTTCTTCATCAAGCTATCTTTCTCTACCTTGTCTTCCCTCAAAACGTCGTTCTTCACCAAGCTATCTTTCTCTACCTTGTCTTCCCACACAACTTCGTTCTTCATCAAGCTATCTTTCTCTACCTTGTCTTCCCTCAAAACGTCGTTCTTCACCAAGTTATCTTTCTCTACCTTGTCTTCCCCCAAAACTTCGTTCTTCACCAAGCTATCTTTCTCTACCTTGTCTACCCCCAAAACTTCGTTCTTCACCAAGCTATCTTTCTCTACCTTGTCTTCCCACAAAACTTCGTTCTTCACCAAGCTATCTTTCTCTACCTTGTCTTCCCACAAAACGTCGTTCTTCACCAAGCTATCTTTCCCTACCTTGTCTTCCCTCAAAACGTCGTTCTTCACCAAGCTATCTTTCTCTACCTTGACTTCCGTCAAAACTTCGTTCTTCACCAAGCTATCTTTCTCTACCTTGTCTTCCCTCAAAACTTCGTTCTTCACCAAGCTATCTTTCTCTATCTTGTCTTCCCTCAAAACTCCGTTCTTCATCAAGCTATCGTTCTCTACTTTGTCTTCCCTCAAAACGTCGTTCTTCACCAAGCTATCTTTCTCTACCTTGTCTTCCCTCAAAACTTCGTTCGTTCTTCACCAAGCTATCTTTCTCTACCTTGTCTTCCCCCAAAACTTCGTTCTTCACAAGCTATCCTTCTCTACCTTGTCTTCCCTCAAAACTTCGTTCTTCACCAAGCTATCTTTCTCTAGCTTGTCTTCACACAAAACTTCGTTCTTCACCAAGCTATCTTTCTCTACCTTGTCTTCCCACAAAACGTCATTCTTTACCAAGTTATCTTTCTCTACCTTGTCTTCCGTCAAAACTTCGTTCTTCACCAAGATATCTTTCTCTACCTTGTCTCCTCCCAAAACTTCGTTCTTCACCAAGCTATCTTTCTCTACCTTGTCTTCCCTCAGAACTTCGTTCTTCACCAAGCTATCTTTCTCTACCTTGTCTTCACCCAAAACTTCGTTCTTCACCAAGCTATCTTTCTCTACATTGTCTTCCCCAAAACTTCGTTCTTCACCAAGCTATCTTTCACGACCTTGTCTTCCCTCAAAACGTCGTTCTTCACCAAGCTATCTTTCTCTACCTTGTCTTCCCCCAAAACTTCGTTCTTCACCAAGCTATCTTTCTCTACCTTGTCTTCCCCCAAAACTTCGTTCTTCACCAAGCTATCTTTCTCTACCTCGTCTTCCCTCAAAACTTCGTTCTTCACCAAGCTATCTTTCTCTACCTTGTCTTCCCCCAAAACTTTGTTCTTCACCAAGCTATCTTTCTCTACCTTGTCTTCCCCCAAAACTTCGTTCTTCACCAAGCTATCTTTCTCTAGCTTGTCTTCATACAAAACTTCGTTCTTCACCAAGCTATCTTTCTCTAACTTGTCTTCCCTCAAAACGTCGTTCTTCACCAGGCTATCTTTCTCTACCTTGTCTTCCCCCAAAACTTCGTTCTTCGCCAAGCTATCTTTCTCTACCTTGTCTTCCCCCAAAACTTCGTTCTTCGCAAGCTATCTTTCTCTACCTTGTCTTCCCCCAAAACTTCGTTCTTCACCAAGCTATCTTTCTCTACCTTGTCTTCCCACAAAACGTCGTTCTTCACCAAGCTATCTTTCTCTACCTTGTCTTCCCTCAAAACGTCGTTCTTCACCAAGCTATCTTTCTCTACCTTGTCTTCCCTCAAAACATCGTTCTTCACCAAGCTATCTTTCTCTACCTTGTCTTCTCCCAAAACTTCGTTATTCACCAAGCTATCTTTCTCTACCTTGTCTTCCCTCAAAACTTCGTTCTTCACCAAGCTATCTTTCTCTACCTTGTCTTCCCCCAAAACTTCGTTCTTCACCAAGCTATCTTTCTCTACCTTGTCTTCCCCCAAAACTTCGTTCTTCACCAAGCTATCTTTCTCTAGCTTGTCTTCACACAAAACTTCGTTCTTCACCAAGCTATCTTTCTCTACCTTGTCTTCCCACAAAACGGCATTCTTCACCAAGCTATCTTTCTCTACCTTGTCTTCCGTCGAAACTTCGTTCTTCACCAATATATCTTTCTCTACCTTGTTTTCTCCCAAAACTTCGTTCTTCACCAAGCTATCTTTCTCTACCTTGTCTTCCCTCAGAACTTCGTTCTTCACCAAGCTATCTTTCTCTACCTTGTCTTCCCTCAAAACGTCGTTTTTCACCAAGCTATCTTTCTCTACCTTGTCTTCCCTCAAAACATCGTTCTTCACCAAGCTATCTTTCTCTACCTTGTCTTCTCCCAAAACTTCGTTATTCACCAAGCTATCTTTCTCTACCTTGTCTTCCCTCAAAACTTTGTTCTTCACCAAGCTATCTTTCTCTACCTTGTCTTCCCCCAAAACTTCGTTCTTCACCAAGCTATCTTTCTCTACCTTGTCTTCCCCCAAAACTTCGTTCTTCACCAAGCTATCTTTCTCTACCTTGTCTTCCCCCAAAACTTCTTTCTACACCAAGTCATCTTTCTCTACCTTGTCATCCCTCAAAACTTCGTTCTTCACCAATCTATCTTTCTCTGCCTTGTCTTCCCCCAAAACTTCGTTCTTCACCAAGCTATCTTTCTCTACCTTGTCTTCACACAAAACTTCGTTCTTCACCAAGCTATCTATTCTCTACCTTGTCTTCCCTCAAAACGTCGTTCTTCACCAAGCTATCTTTCTCTACCTTGTCTTCCCCCAAAACTTCGTTCTTCACCAAGCTATCTTTCTCTACCTTGTCTTCCCCCAAAACTTCGTTCTTCGCAAGCTATCTTTCTCTACCTTGTCTTCCCCCAAAACTTCGTTCTTCACCAAGCTATCTTTCTCTACCTTGTCTTCCCACAAAACGTCGTTCTTCACCAAGCTATCTTTCTCTACCTTGTCTTCCCTCAAAACGTCGTTCTTCACCAAGCTATCTTTCTCTACCTTGTCTTCCCTCAAAACATCGTTCTTCACCAAGCTATCTTTCTCTACCTTGTCTTCTCCCAAAACCTCGTTATTCACCAAGCTATCTTTCTCTACCTTGTCTTCCCCCAAAACTTCGTTGTTCACCAAGCTATCTTTCTCTACCTCGTCTTTCCCCAAAACTTCGTTCTTCACCAAGCTATCTTTCTCTAACTTGTCTTCCCCCAAAACTTCGTTCTTCACCAAGCTATCTTTCTCTACCTTGTCTTCCGTCAAAACTTCGTTCTTCACCAAGATATCTTTCTCTACATTGTCTTCCCCAAAACTTCGTTCTTCACCAAGCTATCTTTCTCTACCTTGTCTTCCCTCAAAAAGTCGTTCTTCACCAAGCTATCTTTCTCTACCTTGTCTTCTCCCAAAACTTCGTTATTCACCAAGCTATCTTTCTCTACCTTGTCTTCCCTCAAACCTTCGTTCTTCACCAAGCTATCTTTCTCTACCTTGTCTTCCCACAAAACTTCGTTCTTCACCAAGCTATCTTTCTCTACATTGTCTTCCCCAAAACTTCGTTCTTCACCAAGCTATCTTTCACGACCTTGTCTTCCCTCAAAACGTCGTTCTTCACCAAGCTATCTTTCTCTACCTTGTCTTCCCCAAAACTTCGTTCTTCACCAAGCTATCTTTCTCTACCTTGTCTTCCCTCAAAACTTCGTTCTTCACCAAGCTATCTTTCTCTACCTTGTCTTCCCACAAAACGTCGTTCTTCACCAAGCTATCTTTCTCTACCTTGTCTTCCCTCAAAACGTCGTTCTTCACCAAGCTATCTTTTTCTACCTTGTCTTCCCTCAAAACATCGTTCTTCACCAAGCTATCTTTCTCTACCTTGTCTTCCCTCAAAACTTCGTTCTTCACCAAGCTATCTTTCTCTACCTTGTCTTCCCTCAAAACGTCGTTCTTCACCAAGCTATCTTTCTCTACCTTGTCTTCCCCCAAAACTTCGTTCTTCACCAAGCTATCTTTCTCTACCTTGTCTTCCCCCAAAACTTCGTTCTTCGCAAGCTATCTTTCTCTACCTTGTCTTCCCCCAAAACTTCGTTCTTCACCAAGCTATCTTTCTCTACCTTGTCTTCCCATAAAACGTCGTTCTTCACCAAGCTATCTTTCTCTACCTTGTCTTCCCTCAAAACGTCGTTCTTCACCAAGCTATCTTTCTCTACCTTGTCTTCCCTCAAAACATCGTTCTTCACCAAGCTATCTTTCTCTACCTTGTCTTCTCCCAAAACTTCGTTATTCACCAAGCTATCTTTCTCTACCTTGTCTTCCCCCAAAACTTCGTTGTTCACCAAGCTATCTTTCTCTACCTCGTCTTTCCCCAAAACTTCGTTCTTCACCAAGCTATCTTTCTCTAACTTGTCTTCCCCCAAAACTTCGTTCTTCAC
>CAXHJY010000133.1:5000-27500 GCA_964016885.1 Eledone cirrhosa
AGTGAGTAAATATGAATGTATGGGTACGTATATACATATATAGACAGTCGATCGACCTTCGTCAGATCGGACCGACGAAACAATGTTTCCACTGGTCTTTCCAATTGCTAATACTATCTATCGGTCGAAACTCCAGGTGGAAATAAATAAATAAATAAAATTAATATATATATATATATATATATATATATATATTTATTAAAATATATATATAATAAAACAAGGACGAATGGGTACACCTTCATTACGTTTATTGGTTCGTGGCGCGCGTTTCGCTATTCATCAGCTTAAGGTTCGTTCTGTATCGATCTAGCCCGACTCTGTAATCAATAACTTGTATATATATGTGTGTATGTATATATGAAATCGCCCATGGGACACCGTGGGGTAATCTAAATACACAGAGTGTGGGGTTAGCTGTTTTTAAATGATTACCCCCTCCTCATATTCCCTTGTTTATATACATGGCAACCTTAATACTTAATAATATCGAGATGAAAATATAAATGTTAATACAGGATTCCAGAAGTAAAATAGAGATCTAATGAGAGGAGGTGAGTAATATAACTTTTATAAGAAATAAAGATCTAAAGACGAGTGAAAACTTTCATCAACGAAATCGTAATGTACACCAACGAAAATATATGTCTACAGAATACAGATTAGTAAAATAAAGTTAGAGCAAATAAATGAGAGGTCACTTAACTTTACATATTTAGTTTTATTTATATCGTGAAAAATGTTGATCTTCAGATATTAAATTGTGGATGTGATTGTCTTTGTCTTTACGTGATTGTTGGAAATATTTTTTTAATGTTTGTCTTTCTTTAAACATTGTCTTTTTTTAAAAATTAATTTTAGATTATTCGTACCTCATCTCTGTGGTCTCTTTTGATGGAGTCTACCTGTGCTGTTTATTGGTTTTATTTTAAAAGTAATCCATTAGAACATCAGATATTAAATGAAATGTTACGTAAAAGACACACTATATGTTTATTCCATGTATTTAGAGAGATGTCTACTGACAACAAAATAATACAATAAGGAAATGCCATCATCCAGTAAAATTTGGTAATAATCCAGTCTCGTCAGTCACCATTTACAGTAAACAATGGTAAGAACAAACAAAAACAAGAGAACTATTCAGCAGTTAATGAAGTGAATACATAAAATTAAAAAAAACATTCCTGAATAAAATAAATATTTTACTTTCATTAAATTGTTTCTTTACTTTCTTTTATAAAACACACTTATTAATAGAAATTAAGCACAGCAATGTAGGTTCAAATTTTACTTGCATGTATATATAGGAACCACGTTTAACAATTTACGGGTACGACGTACTAAGCTGGAATGAGGTATGACATTATTGCGGACGGAGTTGTTGTAGGTTCAAATCAAGCCTAGAGCAATGAGAAATAAAGTCTAGATTTACTTTATGAATTCAAGGACGTCCCGAAAAAGCCATGAACGCCACTACATCGAGTTTTCAACCGAACAAAATGTAGTTTTATAAATATTAATTTTCACAACGAATTCGTACAGTCCCTATAATTTGCACACACGCAAAGTTTTTGCATCAATTTTTGCGTTTAAGTCAGGCAAGAGTTATGTTTCTTGGCAAAAATTTCAAGTTTGTTTACAAAAAAAATCCTTTTGTTTAAAAAAGCTCGCCTGAATTTTGACCAAAGATTTTCAATCTTTTCACTTCCGGTTTCTGTATTTTTCATAAAAAGCAACAATAAATATGCTAGAAATAGCATCAAAGTAACGCATATACATGTATACACACATAAATACATATGTTTATTTATTTATTATGAGTACAAATTAAAGTTTAAGCAAAGAATCGCTGCTTTCAACTTGTTACGGGATCGTCAGAAACAAAAGTTTATTTGAATTACTTCCGAACAAAATGTAGTTTTATAAATATTAATTTTCACTACGAATTCGTACATTCTCTCTGGCCCAGTTGTATGTATTAGAAACGGTGAAATCCTGGTCTAGGGTTCAATCTCTATCTGGTTCTACATTATGGGTATTATTAATTTTTAGTTTACCTCTTCTAAAATAAAAACCATTAAAAAGTAAGTTTATAAATATTAATTTTCACTACGATTTCATAACCGTCTCAGTGGTCTAGTGGTAGACATTAGAGACAGTGGTGATATTGATTAGGGGTTCGATCTCTGTACAGAAATTTTGTTTTTATAAAAAATTGAAAAAGTAGGTTTATAAATATTAATTATCAGTAAGTTTTTATAACCGCCTCTGTAGACTAGTGGTAAGTATTAGAGGTGACGGAGATGCTGCTCTGGGTTTCGATCTCAGTCAGATTCCTGCAACCTCTATTTTTCGTTCATTTTATGAAAAATTAAAAAAAATTAAATTTCTCGTGAGATTCATGACTGAGATTGAACCCCAGACCAACATCACCACTGTTCCAACACCTACCAATAGGCTACCAAGACAACTACAAAAATGCTATGAAAATTAAAATTTATAAACCTACTTTCTATTTAAAAGAAAAATTGATGTAGTGGCCTTCATGGCTTTCCCAATGATATTAATTCAAAATGGTTCACTTTCATTTTTATTCTTCTTGAGCTTCCATAAAATATACCTTATTTCTCTAGGGTTTATTTCATCCTACAACCTGATGATCTGCAGGGACATTCATCAATGGCCATACCTGATTATATATATATATATATATATATATGTGTGTGTGTGTGTTATATTTGATCCTGCAATGTTGTGCTCAGCAATAATGGTTTTCAATTCCGTCTTCCCTCCATCCTTGGTGTGTATATAAATCTATATATGTGATTTCAACGTACAACGACAATATATACATCATTTTTGTTTGATAATAAATTGTTAAAACTAATTCTACAACCCCTGATAAACATTGAAACCACGACTATAATATATAACAACAACCACGACATAACAGCTTTGGTTAAATATAATTTAATTAAATTATTGCTAGAGATTGATCCCTAATATTTCTTCTCACTCCTTAACCAGAGAGAAAATGTCCTCGGACTCGGACAATATTGATAAGGAGAGAGTGTATCCATACTTGGCAAGTCTATCCAGTTAACATGGTATATAAAAGGCTGTAAGAGGTGACTTGTTACTCCTACGAACATTGTCAGTTAGCCTTCTATAGCGAGGGAAGAAGGCTGTGTGTTTTTTCTCCTATCACATACATTTGTCATTCATTAGATATCAATATACAAGAGAAAGAAAAAATTGAGAGCTTTACTCTTTTAAAAGTAACATTTATTACATTAGAGCAAAATCTTGAATTAACGATAGTTTGTGACACTAAACATGGAAACACTGCGAACAATTTTGAGACAAGCTAATTACTATGAGAAGGACAAATCTTCAACGCCAAGATATTTCTAAAGAAAACTGAAATGAGAAATTGATTGAAATGGAATAATTATTGAGACACCTTATAATATTTTTCGGGATATGTCTTACCTTATTTTGAAGAAATAAATGTTTCGGGAAAGAGTTAATAAGCAGCTATATATATGTACATGGCTTATATATATATATACTTTAATTATTATATTCGTACAACGAAGTTATAAAAAGGAAGCATGATTTGGTATCGAATGTGGAGCAAAAAACGAGCTTCTTATACCCCTCACAGAAGAATTGTGAATATGTATGAATATGAATTGAAAGCTGGCTAACCATGTTGAAGCAAAACAGGGAGACGGATAATAGAAATAATAAAACATTCTGTTCCTTAGCTAAATGCTGAAAAATCTAAAACTCTAGATGAATATGTATGATACCACTGAGAAAATTGTCAACCGACATCCGAAAAAACGGTGAGGCTCTTGAAGCAACCCAGAGAAGAAGAAAACAGAAAACACTATAATTATTTAAGGATCTATCTTGTGAAAGAAATGTGAAGCTTTTGTAAATTTAGAGCAGATAAATCTTAGGGGAGCAGGATAAAAATATAAAGACTATTTAAATATTAGTACACTATTCCATATAAATGTCAAGACTTGAAAATATCAACATTAGTTCACTATACCAAGGACAAACACTTAGAATTACAACTTTGGAGGAGATTAATCAAACGAGTGACATGATAGAAATATTTAAAATAATGAAAGCACTTCAAAATACAGAATTGGGGAAGAAAATGAAAATTAATATATATATATAAACCTACTTTCTATTTTCGAAGCTTAATTGACGTGGTGGCTTTCATACCTTTCTCAGTCTTATTAATACCGCAAAGGTGTCGACATGTCTTTTACTATTCTGTAGTTTTCAGAAAATATATTATGATTTTATTTTTATCTCTTTAGGTTTGATTTGATGCTATAACCACCTGATGTCCTTCAACTGTCATACCTCAGTGTCTAGATGGTGGCCTGGCTTGATGGTTTCTAAACAGATAGCCCTTTAAACTTGTGTTGCGTATGCAATAATCGTATCAGCAAATGATGATGGGACCATGTTGAAGCAACGTTATGTGCATCCTTCCAAATTCGATATGGTAAGTTATGTTCTTTTTATCAGCTTCGGCTTTTATTTATAAACGTTTATGTACGTACGAGTCTAGATAAGCGTACGTATGTATATAAGTATTTATAATAATTGTTTCTACGTTTGGCACAAGCCAGCAATTACCCAGTGCATAGGGTACTTTATTTTATCGACCCTGTAAGGATGAAAGGCAAAGTTAACCACGGCGGGATTTGAACTCAGAATGGCAAGGGCCGTAACTCTATACGTCAAAGCATGGCGTCCGACCCTCTACTGATACTGCCAATCCACCGTCCTCTAAACAACGCCTTTCATCCTTACGGGGTCGATAAAATAAAGTACCAGTAATGTACTGGTTAATTGTTGCCCTTGTGCCTAAAGTAGTAACAATTATAAGTATTTATAATAATGTTGTCCTCCCCACTTTATTGTGACAACTACTACTATTAATAATTTTAACAATATTTTTATTATTAATTCCACACGTCTCTTATCCTCAACACTTGCTATGGCTTTCCCTCTTACATGTGATATATACTTACTATATATTTACTAATCAACATTTAATGGAAGGTATAGAGATGTGTGACGGGACATCTGGCGGAATCCTTAGTGGCGACATGAGAACTCCGTACACCTGTGCACCCGTATATATTTATATATATATGTGTGTGTGTGTGTGTGTGTTCATAAGCCCAAATGTCTGTGTGTTATGTCGATGTCCATTTCCACATGGCGTCTCTGGTCTTCGATGTTGTCGCCGCCTGCTTTACGTAGCATCTGAACTATCTAATATTTATTCAGAGAGGTTCTCCCGTCATATCGCAAATATTCCTTTCTGACTCACGGAATACTTGTCTAGCATTATCGAGTGAAAGATATAAAAGATATCTCTGATGTTTCTATGTATGTATGTAGGGACCTATAACTTGTGAGGGAGTTGTAGAGGTCCCACGTTGACATTCGGAGTGTTCGGGGCATTTTGTATAAGGTGACAGATCCGATCTCTACCCCAGATAGGTTATGTTTTCCTGAGACGGATATAGAGTGAGAGAAAGGAATTAAGAGATATAGAAGAAGAATTGACCCCAGTACTACACTGCTACTTCGTTCTAACTACCTCGAATGGTTCAATAGTGGAACAAAATCTTTGATGTACCTATATAAGTCATACCAGTTCTATTTGTGTGTTTATGTACATATCTGTTTCCGTCAGTGTACGTAGAGTAGCAAGTTCGGTTTTCACACGAGCAAGCATGTGTCCTGATGGTTTGTCAATCGTTATTACGCTGGTATATATGTGTTTTTAATATATATGTATGAGTATTTGCATAGAAGTGTTTATGCATGTATGTGTGTGTATATATATATATATATATATATATATATATTAAAGAGAAGATATGTATCATAAGAAAAGAGGAGACAAAAAAGTGTGGTACAGTATACTAGACGCCAATAGCCGAAGCGAGGTGTGCTCAATGCTTAAGGTACAGAGTTAAATATTAAAGAAGGGTTATTATTTAATGAATATATATGTGTACGTATATATGAAATCGCCCAGGTTGGGAAACCCTGGGGTAAGCTAAATAAAGATGGTGTTGAGAGATCAGTTTTTAAATAATTATCCCTTCCCTACTCCCCCTTGTCTGTAGACTGTATTCTAAATATTATATAACAACCTTAATACTTAATAATATAGACATGAAAATATAAATGTTAATACAGTATTCCAGAAGTAAAATATAGATTTTTAATGAGATTAAAGGTAAATGACACCTCTCATTTGCAATATTTTTATTGTATTGTTGTATCTAAGTATTATAGATGATTTAAATTTTATTTTGTATAAAAAGAAATATCATTGTTTCTACTTTTGGCACAAGGCCAGCAATTATCCCAGTGCATTACTGGTACTTTATTTTATCGACGCCGTAAGGATGAAAGGTAAAGTTAACCTCAGCGGGATTTGAACTCAGAGCGTAAATGGCCGTGACTCTATGCTGCAAAGCATGGCGTCCGACTCTCTACTGATACTGCCAATCTACTGCCCTTGAAATTGTATTATATTTCTTATAAAAAGAAATATAATACAATATTTACAGAACGAAAGCACAAACAAATATATAATATAATATAATATAAAGGAAAGGGAAAGGAAAAACAAAAGAAAAAATACACAGAAGCAGGTAGCACGCACAACTGGGACTAAATACAACAAAAGGTAGGCGAAAGGGGTGGACAGCCGAGCCATACCAGAGTAAAAGGTAACAGTAGCCCAACTCCCCCAAACGTCGCGAACACACGACAGTGTTATACATATATATATATATATATATATGTGTGTGTATGTATATTTCCCCACTACTATAAACACACGTTGCTGTGTGTGTATATATGTATAAAAGGAAAAGTCAGGACCCCGACGGCTGAGCTCCAGCTGTTTCGACAGCTGGAACCGAACTAATTTGTTTGCAACGTTTTTTTTTATATGAAATCGTATGTCGAAACAAATTATATTTGGGGAAGGATATTGTTATAGTATTGCCAGAAACATATAATAAAACAGTTTGTGTTGGGTTGGTTTTGGCTTCCGTATATTCTACATCCCTATAGTTAATTTAGCTGGCAATCAATGTTTATCATTGATTGACCAACTGTTTATTTATATATATATATATATATATATATATATATATATATTTATTTATAGTCTGAGTTCTTTCATCACACACTTGTGACATCATCAGTGATATTATTGTTTCCTCCCGTTGTATTGTAATGTTTACTTATTCAATTGTTTATTTATTTGTCTCGATTTTCGAATGTGTTTCTATGCGCGTTTTCTGTTTGGTATGTGTTCGTGTTTGTATTCTATCTTTGGTCACTAGTGTGTATTTGTATGGTTGTTGTAGTTCCATTCAAGTTTTCTGTTCTACTTCGGTTTTCTTGGTTCTATTTCAGTTGCTTCCCTAATTTTGGTTTTCTTAAAGGGTTTCTTAAAGGTTTACTGATCAGGGATTTTATAGTAGATCCTGGTTTTTCTACCACTTTAAACTTTCTTATGGCCTTTGATTGGTTGTTGAACCATCATTACAATACAACAGGAAGAAACAATAGTATCACTGATGTCACAGGTGTGTGACGAAAGAACTCTGGGAGACTATATATATATATATATATATATATATATATATATAAAACTGTTGGTCAATCAATAAAACATTGATTGCTAGTTAAATTAACTATAGGGATAGATATAAAATATATGGAAGTGAAATCCAACCCAAACCAAAAAGTGAGTTTTATTATTTCTGGCAATATAATAATATCCCCCACCCCTATATATATTTATATATATATATATATAGGGGTGGGGGATATTATTATATTTCCAGAAATAATAAAACTCACTTTTATATATATATATATATATATTTGTGTATCTATATGTATTCCCCATTTCTCTTTTTCTATTTATCATCTATTTATTTTTGAAATAACTTTTTATAGTAATGGGCTAGAATGGTTTGACGTTGTACCTCTGTAATTAGACGACTTAGATTTTCCATGCATTATGGCGTGAAGCGACTGAGAGTACAAGACTCCACCCTGGACAAGACGCCAGTCCATCGCAGGGTTAAACCCCCATCTATTGCTGGTACTCATTTTCAGCTGAGTTTACTCGAGCAACGTGAAATGAAGTGTTTTGCTCAAGAACACAACACAGAACCCAGGAATCGAACCCACGATGTTATGATTGTAAGTCCAAGACCCTTAGCACTAGGCCACGCACACACACACGTTACCCTTCTACAACTACACGCATACTGATATCCCCTCCTGTTCAAAAGCCCCCCCACTATCTCCATGATAGCCCCACACACACACACTCTCGCCATGTTTGCCCCCCCCCCATCACAGACTCGCCAAGTTTTCCCCCCACCACACTCTCGCCATGTTTACCCCACCACCACACCACCACACTCTTCATGTTAGCCCCCCACATACACACACACCACACTCTTCATGTGAGCCATATTACCTCCACATTGTTGATGTTAACTCTATATTCTCTAAATTAACCCCCACACAACAAATTACCCCCCTTACTCACACACACATTGTTCATATAACAAATATTGTTTTAATTTTGTAGTGACCCAGTCCCGTCCTGGCAACCTTACAGAAGAAGGGGACGTCATTGTTATGGCTGACCACACCAATACCCACCCATTTGCCCTCTGTCAACATAAACGTAAATATTATCTCTGAGATTGGCCTGGCTGTCTACCATCTCCAGTTTAAACTGACCGGAGATGGTAAACAACATTGTATATCTATGGTAAGTATTGTTGGTTTATATTAAGGCTGTGTATATGTATGTTTGTGTGTGTGTTTGTGTGTATTTAACCCTTTAGCATTCACGTTACTCTATATCTACTATTGTATTTTCACAGTGAAGACTTGATCTCACATAATTATTCACATCGAATCTGAGATTTTGATGATGATATTATTTACGTTGAAAACAATACCTTAACATCAGCATGTGTGACTAGTTACGGTCGGTTTGAACAGAAAGAGGTGAGAGAATTCTGGCCAGATATGGCCGGTTTAAATGCTAAAGGGTTAAACATGCGTATGTGTTCTCCCTCTCTCTCTCTCTCTCTTTCTCTCTCTGTCACTCTCTCCCTCTCCCGGTCTCTGTCTCTCTCTCTGAAGAGATGGGCTCCACCAGGTTTATAAATGCCCAAGGCACACTCTACATCTCTAGAGCGCCCTGACTGCTCCAAGAGTTGGGGTACACACACACACACACACACACACACACACACACACACACACACACACACACACACGTGCAAGTAGAAGGGAGAGAGAACGTGAGATGGGAGACACACATACATGTATGCGTGTCTCTCCCATCTCAGGTTCTCTCTACTTACGCACACACACACACAATCTACATTCTCCCTCCCTCCCGTCCTTCCCTCAGCCACAATAACCTTCCACCACCACCACAAAAATTCAGCCACAAATACATACACATATTAATTAGAATATTGTTGAAGCGTGTATACATTTTGGGGGGACACCCTGTATATGATACATAAACTAAATAAATAAAACTCATAAATTAATCTTCTGACCCCTGGTGGTATTTCTTTCTTAGCAGGAGGAAACAACTGGTCACTACCAAATAGAAATGTATGTGCCAGAGGGAAGGAGTGATGCTATTGATCAAACACAAGCCAGGAGTATCATCTGCCCCTCTCCTGTACTGAAGGAGTCTACCAGTGTTGTTTATACCAACAGGTTTGTTATATCTATATTATCTATACATATTAGTATATTGGTCAAGTAGTATATTTAATTCTTATATATATATATATATATATATATATATATATCTTTTCATACGTCCGAGTTTTCCTGCTTGCAAGGGTGGGACGGGTCCTATTCAGCACAGCATGTCTCCATCGTCAGTCCTTCGTCGTCATCTGTGAGTTTCAGCGATCTGAGGTCAGCTCTCACCACTCCCGCCCATGATTTTCGTGGTCTTCCTCTACTGCATCTTCCTTCTACTGGGATTTCTTGGCACTTCTTTACCTAGCGGTCATCCTCCATGCGCATCACATGTCCATACCATCGCAGTCTTCTCTCCTGCACACCACAACTTATCCCTCTTATACCCAGTTTCTTTTTCAACTCGTCTATACTTGGTCGTTCACACACATTGACATTGCACATCCAACGGAGCATGCTTAATTCATTTCTCTCCAGCCGTCGCATATCCTCCGCAGTTGCTGCCCATCTCATACAACCATGATATAACTGGCCTTTCGTTCGTAGGGAGAAACCCTTTGTCAACAGAATGATATAGAAATGACTTCTACTGGACTAGAACTTTCATTTCAAGGAAATCGGGGCTTTCCTGATGATTTCCTTCGAATGAAATATTTCTAGTCCTGTAGAAGCTATTTCTATATTATATTTTGTATATACTCTACTAATGTATTGAGTACTTTACCCCCTCTATTGAACCCGAGACTCACTCACACACACATAATATATATATATATATATATAATATCACCATTTAATGTCCATTTTTCTACGCTAGCATGGGTTAGACGAGTTGTCCTATTGTGGGCAATGCCAGGTCAGGTGACCATATCTTGCTTATACAGAACTGATCTTGGCTTCGCTTTAACAGCTGGAAGCCTTTCCAAACGCTAACCTCATTTACAGTGAGTACTGTTTATTTTGTATGTCGTGACCCCCACACCTTGGTCGGAGCAGTGATCGCTACTTTTCTTTCAAACTATTTTTTTTTTCTTAAATTTAATTAAAATAAATTTTATTAGATTTAGTTTCGGATAATTCTGTTTACATAAATAGCAAATCTTTTGAAAATTTATGTAAAGTAAATATTGTATATACTTGTATATATGTCGAGAAATGTGACAAAATATTGATGGTAAAAGAGGGGGGAGGACTTGTCTTCGAGGTCAATATTTTGATTTCACCAACTTAAAAATTATATGTAAATGAGGTGCTAAAATATTTTCGCTTTGGAGATGAATGTTGCACCAGTTTCACTTTGGAGGTGAATATTACACCAGTTTCACTTTGGAATATTACACCAGTTTACACTTTGGAGGTGAATATTACACCAGTTTCACTTTGGAATATTACACCAGTTTCACTTTGGAGGTGAATATTACATCAGTTTCACTTTGGAGGTGAATATTACATCAGTTTCACTTTGGAGGTGAATATTACATCAGTTTCACTTTGGAATATTACACGAGTTTCACTTTGGACTATTACACCAGTTTCACTTTGTAGGTGAATATTGCACCAGTTTCACTTTGTAGGTGAATATTGCACCAGTTTTTCACTTTGGAGGTGAATATATTACATCAGTTTCACTTTGGAGGTGAATATATTACATCAGTTTCACTTTGGAGGTGAATATATTACACCAGTTTCACTTTGGAATATTAAAACCAGTTTCACTTTGGAGGTGAATATTGCACCAGTTTCACTTTGGTGGTGGATATATTACACCAGTTTCACTTTGGAGGTGAAATTTATAGTTGCTATTATATTTGATGTTTTTATTGAATATGACCTTGAAAACAATCAGAAAATGGTAACTCATTACATAAAGAAGTGAAATAAAAACTATACTCTAAATGACACTTAAAACATTTTAAATATCAAAATATTAAAACTTCATAAATATATTCTCTACTCATGAGAATTTCAAAACTGTCATCTGTTGATTAGCCACCATGGCTTATAAATGGGGTTTGGATTCTGTCCTATTTCTCAAATAAAAAAGGGATCGGCTTATAATTGAGTATATATAGTAATTAGGGTAAGTTAATTTAGGGTCTTTTAAAGATTGTGTGACTCCTTTTTACTCCAGTCCACTCATTAACACACCACATTAAACACTCACACATACACACAATTACACCACACCCTCACTACACACCACATACTCCACACATGTACTCACACACCATGTGCACACACCACGCCATACACATCACTCACCACACACCACACATCACACATTATACTCAACACACTACACAACACGCTTTACATTCTACACACCACACCACACACATCACCACACTACACCGTCGGACGCCATGCTTTGACGCATAGAATTACGCCCCTTTCCATTCTGAGTTCAAATCCAACCGAGGTTAACTGTGGCTCATGGGGTCGATAAAATAAATTACCAGTAATACACTGGTTAATTGCTTGACTTGTGCCAAAAGTAGAAACAATTATATTAGTTTCTATATATTTTCTATCTTGTGGAGTTATCATGTCGAGTCATTCCTATAATTGTAAAATCTAAGAGTACTGTAAAACTTTATTTGACATCACAAATGGGTAAGTCTTACATGTTTTTCTCTTTCTCATCTCTCTTCGTCTTTCTCTAGCACATTCTCTCTCTTGTTGCTCTCATATCTCTCTCTCTCTCTCTCTTGTTTCTCTCATCACCCTCTCTTGTTTCTCTCATCTCCCTCTCTCTTGTTTCTCATTTCCCTCTCTCTTGTTTCTCTCATTTCCCTCTCTCTTGTTTCTCTCATCTCTCTCTTGTTTCTCTCATCTCTCTCATCTCTCTCTTGTTTCTCTCATCTCTCTCATCTCTCTCATCTCTCTCATCTCTCTCATCTCTCTCTTGTTTCTCTCACCTCTCCCTCTCTCTCACCCTCATCTCTCGTTTCTCTCACCTCTCTCTCTCTCCTTTCTCTCACCTCATCTCTCTCCCCTCTCACCTCTCTCTCTCGTTTCTCTCTCACCTCTCTCTCTCATCTCTCCTCTTTGTCTCATCTCTCTTGTTTCTCTCCTCTCTCTCTCTCTCTCTCACCTCTCTTGTTTCTCACCTCTCTCTCCCTCTCATCTCTCCTCTGTACCGATACTCCCAATCCACCGGTAAATTAATTGTTTCTACTATTGGCACAAGGCCAGAAATTAACCAGTACATTACTGGTACTTTATTTTAGTAAAATAAATTACCAGTAATACACTGGTTAATTGCTTGACTTGTGCCAAAAGTAGAAACAATTATATTAGTTTCTATATATTTTCTATCTTGTGGAGTTATCATGTCGAGTCATTCCTATAATTGTAAAATCTAAGAGTACTGTAAAACTTTATTTGACATCACAAATGGGTAAGTCTTACATGTTTTTCTCTTTCTCATCTCTCTTCGTCTTTCTCTAGCACATTCTCTCTCTTGTTGCTCTCATATCTCTCTCTCTCTCTTGTTTCTCTCATCACCCTCTCTTGTTTCTCTCATCTCCCTCTCTCTTGTTTCTCATTTCCCTCTCTCTTGTTTCTCTCATCTCCCTCTCTCTTGTTTCTCTCATCTCTCTCTTGTTTCTCTCATCTCTCTCATCTCTCTCTTGTTTCTCTCATCTCTCTCATCTCTCTCATCTCTCTCATCTCTCTCATCTCTCTCTTGTTTCTCTCACCTCTCCCTCTCTCACCCTCATCTCTCGTTTCTCTCACCTCTCTCTCTCTCCTTTCTCTCACCTCATCTCTCTCCCCTCTCACCTCTCTCTCTCGTTTCTCTCTCACCTCTCTCTCTCTCATCTCTCCTCTTTGTCTCATCTCTCTTGTTTCTCTCCTCTCTCTCTCTCTCTCTCACCTCTCTTGTTTCTCACCTCTCTCTCCCTCTCATCTCTCCTCTGTACCGATACTCCCAATCCACCGGTAAATTAATTGTTTCTACTATTGGCACAAGGCCAGAAATTAACCAGTACATTACTGGTACTTTATTTTATCGCCCCCCCCCCCCCCCCCCGTAAGGATGAAAGGCAAAGTTAAACTCGGTAGTTCTAAATTATAAAATTAAATCAAATTGTTTAGAACTACAAGTCAAGTCATTCTTGTGTGTGTGTGTGTGTGTGTGTGTGTGTGTGTGTGTGTGTGTGTGTGTGTGTGTGTGTGTGTGTGTGTGTGTGTGTGTTGGAAAGAGGTGAGTATTATAACTTTTATAAGAAATAGAAATCTAAAGACGAGTGAAAACTTTCATCAACGAAATCGTAATGTACACCAACGAAAATATATGTCTACAGATTAGTAAAATAAATGAGAGGACACTTAACTTTACTTATTTAGTTTTATTTATATCGTGAAAAATGTTGATCTTCAGATATTAAATTGTGGATGTCTTTGTCTTTACGTGTTTGTTGGAAATCCTGTTTTAATGTTTGTCTTTTTTTTAAAATTAATTTTAGATTATTCGTACCTCATCGCTGTGGTCTCTTTTGATGGAGTCTACCTGTGCTGTTTATTGGTTTTATTTTAAGTGATCCATTGAAACATCAGATATTAAATGAAATGTTTATTCCAGGTATTTAGAGAGATGTCCCAATGTCAACAAAATAATACAATAAGGAAATGCCATCATCCAGTCGCCATTTACAGTAAACAATGGTAAGAACAAACAAAAACAAGAGAACTATTCAGCAGTTAATGAAGTGATTACATAAAATAAATAAAAAAACATTACTTTACTGAATAAAATAAATTTTTTTACTTTCATTAAATTGTTTCTTTACTTTCTTTTATGAAACACACTTATTAATAGAAATTAAGCACAGCATTCTAGGTACAAATCTTACTTGAATGTATATATAGAAATCACGTTTAACAATTTACGGGTACGACGTACTAAGCTGGAATGACGTATGACATTATTGCAGACGAAGTTGTTGTAGGTTCAAATCAAGCCTAGATTTACTTTATGAATTCCCTTCCGGTTTCTGTATTTTTCATTTAAAAAAAAACAATAAATATGCTAGAACTAGCAATCAAAGCAACGAATATATATGTATACACACATAAATAAATATTTATGTGTGTATATTTATATATTTCATCAAAACTCCAGAAAATTAAATCCCATGTCTATGGTTATAAGGTCCCCCTATGTGTATATATATGTCGATGTCTATTTCCACATGGCATCTCTGGTCATCGATTATGTCACTGCCTGCTTTACGTAGCATCTGAACTATCTAATATTTATTCAGAGAGCTTCTCCCTTCAAATCGCAAATATTCCACTCTGACACACTCTTGCATCATCAAGTAAAAGGGTTCTAACTAGGGGTTTTGTCTGATGTTGCTATGTATGTTTGTAGGGATCCATAACTTGTGAGGGAGTCCTAGGGGCGCCACATTGACATTCGGGTGTCATCTAGGGCATTTATTAAAAGCTGACAGATGCCATCTCCTCTCCAGGTTTGAATACAACAGATTTCTTCCAGAGAAAGATAGAGAGTGACAGATAGACGGTGGAGAACCTGGTCTGGGTTCAATCTCGGGCAAGGTCTATAGACAGAGCTTATTACAAAACATTTCGTTTTTTATTTTACAAGAGGAAAAGAATCGACCCCAACACAAAACTGGTACATTTTATATCTACGTCAAATGATGCTATAGTGGAACATAAACTTTGATGTACCTATATAAGGCATACCCGCTCTGTATGTGTGTAAAGATGTGTGTCTATGTATGTGTATGTGAGGTGGCTTGCTCAGATTTCGTATGTGTATCTGTGAAAATTTTCACACGAGCAAGCACGAATCCTGATGTCTAGTCTATCGTTATAGTGTTGGTGTATAGTATTTGTTTTTATTATATATGTATGTGTATTTACACATATGTGACGTGTAATATATATATATATATATGTGTACTTGTATGTATCTATATATTATATTTTTTGGAGACCTTTTTCAGACCTGCTACACCATACGATTCCTATGAATAACATCTTTTTTAAACTAAATCTAACTCTGCGATCGTCATATCAAAGACGAAATACTTCAAATGTGGAAGATGAAGAACTGAAGAACTATGACATATAACTAGGAGGCTTGTTCCCAGAACATTTAGTAAGGTGTAAGCGTCTCTGGCAGGTTTTTTTTTTACAGCTGGATGCCCTTCCTAACACCAACCACATTTACAGTGTGTACTGTTGTGTCATCGACACAGTGGACGGGACGGGAGTGGGGTAGTGTGTGGCGGTGGGGTGTACATTGAGTTAAGAGGTGCCTACTGACTGTAGGTCTGTATGCAATGGTAGTCGGGTCTTCTGTACAACTGCATGGCGCCAAAGGTCTCGATCCAGTGTCATTGTCTTAGAGAGGTGTAGGTGGGCAAGGTCAGTTTTTATCATCTCGTCCCAGGTTTTTCTTGGTCTACCCACTCCGTAGCTTCCATCAATTTTCATTGCGCTGCACTTTTTTATATAGCTGTCGTCCTTCATACGCATCACATGTCCATACCAACGCAATCTCCTCTCCAGAACACAACATTTGATACCTCTTATGCTTAGTTTCCCCTCTTAGTTCGTTTATGCTTCACCTTTCGCACACGTTTCTATTACACATCCATCGGAGCATGCAACCTTCATTTCTTTCTAATCTTCGCAGGTCTTCAGAACACAATGCCCAAGTCTCACTACCGTATATATATATATATATATATATAGAGAGAGAGAGAGAGAGAGAGAGTACGTGTGTGTTTAGGGATTGTAACGTCCAGTTGGGGTTATCATATACATATATATAATTTAATTTAATTTAATTTTGTAATCATTAATAAATAATAATCATATATAATTATTTAAATTATTTTTAACCGATTTTTTTTTTTTTAGAGATCGTCCTGAAAATTTCATATAGCCTAGAGCCTCAGCGGGTAAACGTCAGGCCCTGTATATAGCTATTTGCATTCCTCTCGTATACAGGTTAGATTTGATTCTACTGGAACACCAGACATTAAAAGACACACATTATATTAGTCGTTGCAGTTTCTTTTGATACGACTTCCCGTGATATGACGATCGCATTTTGAAACTATAATTCTCCCAGAATTCATGTAGAAAACGATAAATTTTACAATTACATCCGTCTCACGTTAGAGGTGAAATTTACAGACCTGTCAACTCTCCCCTTCCGACGGGAACATCTCCCACCCACTTCGGGGTGAGTGAGATGTCTTCTTTTGTGAGATGTCTTCATTATGTAAAATGATGGCGGTGGATTGGCAGTATCGGTAGAGGGTCGGACGCCATGCTTTCCAGCATAGTTACGTCCCTTTACGATCTGAGTTCAAATCCCGCTGAGGTTGACTTTGCCTTTCATCCTTACGGGGTCGATAAAATAAAGTACCAGTAATGCACTGGGTTATTGCTGGCCATGTACCTAAAGTAGAAACAATTATGTAAAATCTCCCCATTTTGCCTCATTTCTCTCCGATTTGGGCACCTTTTTCATGCTAAACCGTTTAGGTTTTTAGAGGTTGGCAGGTCGGGATTTATGTTTTTTTTTATGATTTGTACAGTTACACCCATTTTTTGTTATAGGTGAAATTTACAGGGTGGGGGAGATCTATGGTAATTTTTTTATAATTACATCCGTCTAACGTTAGAGGTGAATATAATTTTTTTCTCTTTTTTCTGGTAAAATTTTATAACCAAAGGGGTTGTTATAACATTCATGAGGTCAGTTGGTCACGCTTGGGGATCTAGCTGGATCAATAAGTGGGCGAGGAAGAAGAAAGGTTTTACAATTACACTGGTCTCACTTTAGTACTGACATTTATGGGTGGGGGTGGGGGAGTCTGGCAAATGTTTACAATCATAGCCAATTGGCAAGAGACACAGGGGTAGACTTCAAAACAAGATGGTTGGATAACATCCATGAGCTTAGCTGGTCATGCTTGGGGATCCAGCCGGATCAGTTGCTTCTGACAGGGCCCACTCGAAGCATAAGGAAAGTATATACTTTCAGACGTTCAATCATCTGGTAGGAAGGTATACATTGCTGACGATAGCTAATAAGCTTGAAACTAGTACAGCGTTCCTTTGTCAGTGTTGAACAAACGAGCAACGATGGTTGCTGGACACTACGGCTTAATATGGGATGTTTGTTTACAAACACACCGAGCATTATAATAAATGTTCGGTGAATCCATACGTACATATACATATGTGTGTATGTATGTATATATATATATACATACTACTGTACGTCTGTATACATATATGTATGTACGTATACATACTTATATTTAAGTAACAGCCGTACTAAGAGTGAGAAATGAAATTTCGTTTCATTTTTTCCGTTTATCGTTTTCGGTACCCCGGCCGATTAACTCACCCGATATGCAAATTAGGCTGCTCAGCCGTTAATATGCATATGCATAAGGAAAGTATATACTTTCAGACGTTCAATCATCTGGCAGGAAGGTATACGTTGCTGACGATAGCTAATAAGCTTGAAACTAGTACAGCGTTCCTTTGTCAGTTGACAAACCCAACGACTCTCTCGGGAATAAGTGGGCAAAGAAGAAAGTTTTTTATAATTACACTGGTCTCGCTTTAGAAGTGAAATTTATGGGTGGGGGGTGGGGGAGTTTCTGGTAAAATTTTACAATCATATCCATAGATCTCCCATTTGAGAACTCCGTGGGTGAATGTCCTGCACTCCCATCCAATTAACAAAAACAGAAAAATAATAATTTCCGGTGAATTTGAATGTCAGATTCATTAAAAACACATCAAACACCATATGAAAAAAACATATTTCATGGTTTAAAGCCAAACAGGTGTAATTATAATGGATTCTGATTTAGATACAAGTCCAACAATTTGGTGCGGAAGGGAAAGTCAATTAAATCGACCTCAGTACATTACTGGTACTTTATTTTATCAACCCCGTAAGGATGAAAGGCAAAGTTAACCTCGGCGGGATTTGAACTGAGAACGTAAACAGCCATGACTCTATGCCACTCAGCATATTGTCCAATGCTCTACCAATGTTGCCAATCCACCACCCTAATAATAATTGTTTCTACTTTTGGCACAAGGCCAGCAATTACCCCAGTACATTACTGGTACTTGATTTTATCGACCCCCCTGTAAGGATGAAAGGCAAAGTTAACCTCGACGGGATTTGAACTCAGAATGTAAAGGGACGTAACTATGCTGGAAAGCATGGCATCCAACCCTCCACCGATACCGCCAATTCACCGCCCTTTGTTTTTACTTTAGTCACAAGGCCAACAATTTTTTGGGGAAGGGGAACGTTGATTAAATCAACCCTAGTGCATTACTGGTACTTCATTTTATCGACCCCGTAAGAAACCTCGGCAGGATTTGAACTGTCAATGTAAAGAGCCATGACTCTATACCACTAAGCATATTGTCCGACACTCTCCCGATTCTGCCAATCCACTCTAATGAAAACTGTAATGGTGCCCTCACTCTAGTTAATTAAAAAGACTAACATTCCATTGGTGAATGAATGGGGCTGGTGGCATCAAAGATTGAGAAGAGAATGGCCAGTCTTGAGTTCTTCATTTTGTTTCTAGATCCAATTCTCACTGGTATCTCTAAAAATAAAACATTTAAATAAAAAAATAAAAACAATAAAATGAAGATATATATATATATACACACACACATATATAAATATATATATATGGAGGCACATGGCTTAGTGGTTAGAGCATTGGCCTTGCAATCGAAAGGTTGTGAGTTCAATTCTCAGACCGGGTGATGTGTTGTTTCCTTGAGCAAGACACTTTATTTCACATTGCTCCAGTTTACTCAGCTGTAGAAATGAGATGATAGGGACTGGGGTCCATATCATTTCACTGCAAAGTGGTCGTGGAGGCGCCACGGAAAAAAAAAAGCACCCAGCACTCACTGTAAATGAGGTTGGTGTTAGGAAGAGCATCCAGCTGTAGAAATCAAGCCAGAATCAGTTCCCGTCCCACCCTTGGAAGCAGGGGAAAAGCGGACGTAAAATGGAATGATGAAATGAATGATGATATATATATATACACAGTAAAATAAACAAAACAAACAACATTGTAAGCAGTTTTGACTCTTTATATTTTATATATATATTTATATTCATATATATATATACATATATATATATATTTATTTATGTATGTATATATATATATACATACATATATATTTATATCTGTACAGACTTATTCACTTATATCTATATCTGTACACATGTATATCTATATCGGTACGTATACATCTATATCTGTACATATATATATATTTATACACACACATATGTATATATATATGTGCATATATACATATTATATATATATATACATTCACACACATATATATACATGTGTATATATGTATATATATATATATACATTCACACACATATATATACATGTGTATGTATATATATATATACATACATTCACACACATATATAAACATATATATACATGAGTATATATATATATATATATATATATACATTCACACACATATATAAACATATATATACATGTGTGTATATATATATATATATATACATGTATATATAAGTATATATATGTAGGTGTGAGATGTTAACAGTTTCATTCACTCGAGGTTGATTTAGGAAACTATAAAAAAAGAAATATCTATGAGAGAGAACCTAGTGAAGTGACACACAGACAGACACCAAATTTGGTCTTATTTATCACTCCTTCTGCTCCTCCACATCATCATCATTACCATGTCATCATCATCACCATGATCAACATCAAATTTGGTCTTTTTTTTTTTATATACCTTCTCTCTCTTTTCCTTCCTCCTTCTCCTCACCATCATCAAGATTATGATCATCATCAACATCAATACCCTCATGATGATCATCATCATAAACATCAACATCATCATTCAATCCAAATTACTTTTATTTAAATATTCAGTTATCTTTTCTTTGTTTTTTTTTTCATTTATTTTTAATTTTTTTCAGGGAGGGTGGGGGGTCATTTCCTCATTTTCTTTCTTTTTCACCATTATTTCATTATAGTTTATTATTCATCATTTTTCTTCTTTCTCTCTCATTTTTTCTCACAGGAAAAGCCATCTGGCTATGATATATATAATATATATATATATATATATATACAGCTATATATGTATATAATTATATATAGCAACAGCAGAAATGTGCACAGAGAAAAACAACAGCTGCATGTCTACCTTTTCAACCACCTTCTGGCATGCAATTTCATGCATTACGGTGTATATATATACATATGTTTGTGTGTGTGTGCATGTGTACAGTTACATATATGTATATATATACATTTATAATATTTATATGAATACATATATATATATATATATGTGTGTGTGTGTGCGCGCGCCTGTGTGTGTGTGTGTGTGCGCCTGTGTGTGTTTGTGTTTGAAACAGCAAAGATTTTTGTCTTTGGAACCAGATAAAAATATATAGATAATTGTTTCTACTTTTGGCACAAGGTCAGCAATTATCCCCAGTGTATTACTGGTACTTTATTTTATCGACCCCGTAAGGATGAAAGGCAAAGTTAACCTCGGCGGGATTTGAACTCAGACTATAAAGGGCCGTAACTCTTTGCTGCAAAGCATGGCGCCCAACCCTCTACCGATACTGCCAATCCACTGCCCTATATATAAATAATAATGAAAAAACCGCCTCTTCCCTCAATATACCATACTGCTACCCCTCACTCCCTAGCATCAAACCATATTATACCACACCACAGTCTGTAAATGAGGTGGGGTAAGGACCACATTAAATTATTTAGTCTGAGCTTTAACCCCTTTGTTATGAACATAGGCCCTACTCATTTGGTAGCGGTGTGTGTGTGTAAGGGGCAGATATGGGAGGGGAGAATAGATGGTGCCCTTTGTTAAAATAGGCCCTACACATTTGGTAATGGTGGTGGTGGAGCAGAGATAGAGGATAGGAGATTACGTGCGACCCTTTGTTAAAAGATAGGTACCACACATTTAGTGGTGGAGATAGATGGGGTAGGGCACAAATAAAAGAGGGGAGACCAGGTGGAGGTAGAGCGAAAGATAATTGGAACAGCTGTCTAATTGGACTCTGAGTATGTTGTTGATGATGTACCTTTGGTCATTCCTAATGTCCAGTAGTTTTTCCAGTGGATTTGAACAGCCAGCTTCTGAACTTAATTAAACATGCAAACCTTAAACACAATTTCAGGGAGATTCAGTATGAAGTACAACTTACTTGCAATCTTTTTGCTAATGGAGTGGACTGGAGCAATGTGAAATAAAGTGTCTTGCTCAAGGACATAATGAGATCTCTGGAATAAAACTCACAACTTTTAAATTGTATGTTTATATATATATATATAAACAAATAGTAAAAAGGAAATAATACAGTATAAAATGCTAGAGGGATTTTTTCAGCATTTGGTGGGTATTTCCGCATTAAATGCGGAAATACCCACTTTATAGATAAATGTTTTGATATTATACTGAAAAATTCCCTCCAGCATTTTCTACTGTATTTTTTTCCCTTTTACTATTTGTTTATATATATATCAACTTGTGTGTCACTTTTCTACATTCCATATATATATATATATA
>CAXHJY010000133.1:40000-50000 GCA_964016885.1 Eledone cirrhosa
AATGTTTTTTACAATTACAAAAAAAAAAAAAACGGTAAGAGTCATCGCCTTTGCTACTGCCTCCTCCACCCCCCCACCACCACCGCTGCCACCACAAGGACCCATCCGAGGGACCCTCTAAAGAGAGGCTGATCCCTGTCTACTAGAAATAGCAACCAAACCATCAGGCCACTGTCTTATTCTGAAGTAAGAAGGAAGGGAGGGTATATTAAGATAGGGCAGGACAATGTTAGAGAAAGAGAGAAGAGATTAGAGGCCCTTGCTGAGAGACAGAATCAACAGGTTGGTCACGGATGGAGTGTCTATGATCATAAGTCTGTCTGTCTGCTTGATAAGAGATGATCTGGAGAGTAGGGCTAAACAACAATTTTAGAGAAAGAGAGAGGAGCGACCCTTGCTGAGACACAGAATCAACAGGATGGTCACAGCTAGAGTGCCTATGATCATAGGTCTGTCCGTCTGTCTGGCTGCTTGAGCAGAGTTGATCTGGGAAGTAGGGCTAAACAACAACAGCAACAGCAACAACAACTAATAGTTTCTAGGCCAGTAGTAATTTAGTTTAGGAGGGCAGGGCTAAAGTTGATTACTTTTTTTTAGGAGTAAAGTTGGTACTTTATTTTATTGACCCTTAAGGATGAAAGGCAAAGCTAACCTCGGCGGGATTTGAACTCAGACCATAAAGGGCCGTAACTCTTTGCTGTAAAGCATGGCGTCAGACCCTCTACCGATACTGCCAATCCACCGCCTTTATAATAATAATAATAATAATTGTTTCTACGTTTAGCACAAGGCCAGCAATTACCCAGTACATTACTAGTACTTTATTTTATCGACCCCGTAAGGATGAAAGGCAAAGTTAACCTCGGCGGGATTTGAACTCAGAATGGCAAGGGCCGTAACTCTATACGTCAAAGCATGGCGTCCGACCCTCTACCGATACTGCCAAACTATAGGCACAACGCCACAAATTTCAAGTGTGTGTCTGTCTAGAGTTGTGGGGGTGAGGGTGGAGAAGGGGTGGAGTTGGGGGAGGGTTGTAGGGGGATGGTGGAGGTGTGGAGTTGGGTTCATATATATATATATATGATGGCTAGTATATATATTTTAATGAAACTCCCCCCCCCCCCTGACTCTCCCACACCAGACTCAAACACCCCCTACTCCCACCCCTGCTTCCACCAGAAGGATGAAAGATAAATGTTGACCTCAGCAGGATTTGAACTCAGAGTGACACACAAAAATATCAGAATGTAAAGAGGGACGTTAGTAAATACCACAAGGCAGTTTCGTTCTTTTTTGTTTTTGTTTTTTGCCTCTTCTTCCGATTTACACCAATCTACCACCTCCACCATCACCAAGCTTTTTGTAATAATTAATTATTAATTATTATAATGACAAACGAGGCATGTGCCTACATTTGTGTATATATACGAGGGTCGGCTGAAGAAAATTTCATAGGCTGACCAAGATACTCTCATGGAATGACCAAATGAGGTTTATTATTATTATTTTTTTTTTTCAACATAGTCCCTGGAAAGTAAACAATGCAGTTATTAATAAGAAGAGTTGAAATTAATGCATGCAAGATTTCACAGCTCTAGCATCACTCCTTCATAGTTCAGCCTATGAACTTTTCAACCAATCCCTCGAATGTATGTATGTATGCATGTATGTCTGTATATATATACCCTCTTATTTATATATATACACACATATACACATATACATATATATACCCTCATATATATATATATGAAGGTAGGCTGAAAAGTTCATAAGGTGACCAAGATACTCTCATGGAATGACCAAATGGGGTATATTTTTCAACTATAGCCCCCTGTGAACAAAGTCAGCCTTTGAACTTTTCAGGCCACCCTCGTATATGTATGTTTGTTTGTGACTGTGTATATGACTATATGTGTGTGTGTGTATGTGTGTGTGTGTGTGTGTGTGTGTGTGTGTGTGGAAAAAAAAACAAAAAAAACAAACAAAACAAACAAAGAAGAAAAAAAAAACCAACGTAAAACAAAACAACAACATAACAATGTTTCACACCCCCCAGGGCGGGTGGGTTGGCAGAGAGCTACATTTTGAGATCCGCCATCATGGTTGAAAAGTCCGATAACCGTTGATAATCTGGGTCTTCGTCCTTATCATCTTTGTCGGTATCTTTGAAAGTGGGATTCTGAGAGTTTCGAGGCAACTTCAATGTACAGGGCAACATCTCCCGCATAACTGTATGGTGGGTAACCAAAGAAGCCAGGTTTGGCCATTCCTTATCAAGTCCCTGAAAAAAAAGGTAAGGTAAAAAAAAAAAAATGAAAAATAAAAAAAATAAAATTAAAAAAAAAAAATAAAAACCGCTTATGCAGAATATTTAGAAATTTTAAAAATAAAATAAAAAATAAAATTGAAGCTATTTTTTTTTTAAAGAAAAAAAGTTTTACTTCGGGGGAGTCGTACTGCGAGAGAGATAGAGATAGAGAGGCAGTGAGAGATAGGGAGAGAAAGAAGGAGAGAGAAGAGGAAGGGATGAGAGAAGAAAGAGAAGATAGGGAGAAAAAGTGAGAGAGAAGAGGGACGGGAGAAGAGAGATGGGCAGAGAGAGAGAGAAAGAAAGAAACAGAGAGAGAAGAAGGAGAGATAAGAGAGATGGAGAGAGAGGAAGATAGTAAGAGAAAAAGAGAGAAACAGACAAGAAGAGAGATAGGGAGAGAAAAAGAGAGAGAGAGAGACAGAGACAGAGAGATAAAAGATTGAGAGAGAGAAACAAGAGAGAGAAAGATAGTGACAGTGTTGATGAAGACTATCTCTCTCTCTTTCTTTCTATATATATATATATATATATGTAGAAGTTCTATTTAAATTGTTGGGATACAACAAGCAAATATTTTTATAACTGATATAAAGCACTCAACAAATATTTGGAGTAAAAATACGATATTAACAAATGGAAACTATATTTATAAAACCATATTTATTTCATTATACATATTTCAAGGACACCAAGTTAAATTATCTTAACCCTGCGTTGAAGGATAGAGAGAGAAGGCTATATATATATATATATATATATATTCACCTTAAACTTAATGCTGCAATGTATTTTAAGGATAGAGAGAGACAAGAGAGAGACAGTGAGAAAAGATAGAGAGAGAGAAGACTACATACAGAGATTCACCTTTAACTTAAGCCCACAATGTGTTTTAAGGATAGAGAGAGGGATATAGACACAAGAGTGAGAAGATAGAGAGACAGAGATACAAGAGAGAGAGACAAGAGTGAGAGAGACAACAGAGAGAGAGGCAAGACTGAGAGAAACAACAGAGAGAGAGACAAGATGGAGACAGAGAAGACTACACATATATCTTACTCACCTTTAACTTATGCCCACAATGTGTTTTAAAGATAGAGAGGGAAGAGGGACAGACATAGATACAAGTGAGAGAGACAAGATAGAGATAGAAGAGAGAGAGACATAGATACAAGTGAGAGAGACAAGATAGAGATAGAAGAGAGAGAGACATAGATACAAGTGAGAGAGACAACAGAGAGAGAGAGGGAGAGATAGATACAAGTGTGAGGGACAAGATAGAGAGAGAAGAGTGAGAAACATAGATACAAGACTGAGAGAGACAACAGAGAGACAACAAGAATGAGAGATAGATACAAGTGAGAGAGACGACAGAGAGAGAGCAATACATAGATACAAGACTGAGAGAGAGACAACAGAGAGACAACAAGAGTGAGAGATAGATACAAGTGAGAGAGACATAGATACAAGACTGAGAGAGACAACAAGAGTGAGAGATAGATACAAGTGAGAGAGACAACAGAGAGAGAGACATAGATACAAGACTGAGAGAGACAACAGAGAGACAACAAGAGTGAGAGATAGATACAAGTGAGAGAGACAACAGAGAGAGAGACATAGATACAAGACTGAGAGAGAGAGACAGACAGAGTGCCAATGAAGACTATATATATATATATATCTTACTCACCTTTAACTTAACCCCGCGATGTGTTTTAAGGATAAGATAATGAGAAATGCCAGACATATTTTCATATTTCGGCACCTTAACCGATAAGGCGTAACATCCTGGGTGGGTGGTGCTGTCTCGTACAATGAAAGAGCCAACTTCTTCTTGTTGTAAGATTTCAAGAGCAATTTCTCTGTTGGAGCAAGGAGAGATGAAGAAGAATAATTAGAAGACAATAATTAAGTTCATACATTGTTAGTGGATGGTAAATATATATATATATTGGCTTAGTGGTTAGAGCATTGGCCTTGCAATCGAAAGGTTGTCATTTCAATTCTCAGACAGGGTGATGTGTTGTTTCCTTGAGCAAGACACTTTATTTCACATTGCTCCAGTTTACTCAGCTGTAGAAATGAGATGATAGGACTGGTGTCCCTATCATTCCACTGCAAAGTGGTCGTGGAGGTGCCACGGCAAAAAAGCACCCAGCACTCACTGTAAATGAGGTTGGTGTTAGGAAGGGCATCCAGCTGTAGAAATCAAGCCAGAATCAGTTCCCGTCACACCCCTTGCAAGCAGGGAAAAGCAGACATGAAATGATGATGATGATGATGATGATATATACGAGGGGGCTTAATGGAAAAAGTACATAACTAAAAATCATAAGCAGGGATTTTGGTCTCAATGTATCTGTACGTTCTCATACTAACGTGTCGTAACATGTCCTAACATGAACCCTTAAATATATGTTGTAATGCGGCGCCACCAGTCTGTAGTCAGCACCTGCTCAAGCAACATGGCCTCCATCAAAATTGAGGCCAGGACAAACATCAAATTCATGGTGAAGCTAGGGTGGAAGAACAGCCAAATCATTGACTCCCTGGAGCAAGTTTTTGGGGACAATGCCCCAAAGAAATCAACAACTTACAAATGGATGAGTCATTTTAGAAGTGGAAGAGATGAGGTTGAAGATGATCCCCAGTTGAAGATGTAAAAAAAACTGTTTTGACATGGTGTAAATCACATGGCCCTCAGTGTTACACAGATAGACCTAAAGACTTGTATCAACACTTACAGAAGTGTATTGGCCTAGCTGGAGCATATGTTGAAAAATAAACATCATAACTTAAACCCTTTTTTTGCAACTGTCCTTTTCCACAAACTTTTTGAAGCCCCCTCGTATGTTTGTGTATTTAAATATAACATCATCATCAGCATCATTGTTTAACATCAGCTTTCCCTGCTAGCAAGGGTTGAATGGGTCTACATAGACCAAGTCAGTACTGAAGCGGGGCTACTGACATCCCAGCAGACAGGCCGGGGATTTGTGTCTCACATACATACGTATAACAGTTATTACATAATAAATAAAATGTGATGAAGTATATCCTTATTGCCTTCTACTTCATTATAAAATATATATATACATACACACACACATATATATATACACGTGTGCGTGCATGTGTGTAGTTTAAAGGAAATCGTTTTCAAATAAGAAAACAAAAAAAGGTAGGTGAAGAAGTTAAAATATTAGATTTATTACAGTAAACTTTTGTCTATATAATTAAGTAATAATTGATTATGTGTCTGCTTAAGATGTGGAAGAAATATGTGTTAATTAGAATATAATATAATATAATTAACAGTCTTTGGTCTTTTTTTCAATGTTATATATATATACATATATATATTTAGAGAGAGAGAGAGAGATATTATAGAAATGGCTTCTACAGGACTAGAACTGCTTCATTCGGGAGAAATCATCAGGAAGCCCTTGGTTAAGAGGGGCACAGTAAGTGCTAAAAGATAAGTTTATCCCAGGTTCAATCGGGGGTAACCACAGTAAGTAAGGTACTCAATACAGGGTTTCTGATGATTTCAAGACTGATGATTTCTACAAGACTAGAACTGAATGAAACAGTTCTAGTCTTGTAGAAGCCGTTTCTATATTAAATATTTATACTCTGCTATGTATTGAGCACCTTACTTACAGTGATTACCCCGATTGAACCCGGGATAAACTTATATATATATATATATATCTGCTCTACGGTTCTTATATATTTGATATATATTTATCCTTATCGAGCCCTCTTTGGATTTTAGTCTTCAAATTTATTATTATTATTACTATATATATATATATATATATATGGGATAACATGTTATCGTTATAGGTAATCCAGTTAGAGGTTGTGAGTACTCTGCGTCGTGGATAGTTTTAACGTACGGCTTTGTTTGACTCAACAAGATGCTTCCATAGTTATGCAGCGAGCTCGCGGTAATTCCTATGCAGGTTATACTTGGAGTGATAATAGTGAAAGAATGAAGAGTAACATGGTTGACTGTACAATAAGGGGCTTTATTTCAAGTACTGACAATTGTTTCGTTGATCATCGTTGATCAGGTCGCTAATCGCTTGAAGTTGCGTCACTCAATCTCCAATACATTATTTACCTCTGGTCAACACATGAGAGTACGTAGATATAAAAATAATTCACTTGAGGCAAGACATATATAGTATTATCAAATATACTATACATACATTTATATATACATACATTTATATATACATCATCATCATCGTTTAACGTCCATGTTCCACGCTGGCATGGGTTTGGACGGGAGTTTTCCCACTTGAGGCAAGAGTGGTTGTCTTGCTTGCATAGGACTGTCTGGCGGGTTTTCTACAGCTGGATGCCCTTCCGAACACCAACCACATTTACAGTGTGGGACTGGGAGGTTTTTACCGTGTTGCCTACACGGCCACATTACAGCGTGGACTGTGTGTTTTTTTGTCGTGACACCTACACGATCTCATTTGTTTCGGCCTGGATGTTGTGGCACCAACATAACTTTACATTGAAAGGGGCGGTGTGGATGGAGTGGGGGTAGTGGGACGGGGGTGTATTTTGTTAGAGATGCCTACTGACTAGTAGGTTTTACTTTGTATTTAGGTAAGGTGTGTCTTCTCTATTACTGAGTGCCGCCAAAGATCTCGGTCCAGTGACATTGTCTTGGAGAGGTGTAAGTGTGTGAGGTCGGAGTTTATCAGGTCGTCCCAGGTTTTTCTGGGTCTGCCTACTCCGTGGCTACCGTCTATCTTTATTGCCCTGCACTATATATATATATATGCAATAAGTAAACAGAAATAACAAAGCAAATGACAGAGTACAATGAAGAAATATATTAGTTTAACACTTGATATAGCAGGAAAAGAGTCTCAATGTTTCGGATACTAGTCCTTCGTCAGAAGATAGAATGAGAAATAAAGATGAAATAGAGACAGAGTGAGAAGAGGAAAGAACGGAAACATTTTTTGGCAAAAAAACGTGTGTATTCAGTCAACCATTATATATGTGTGTGTGTGTGTGTGTATACAGGGTGTTCCCAAAAATGTATACACACTTTGATAACCTGTAAAGGCAATATTTCTTAGAATGCTGTGTGATGCGTATACATTTTTGGGGATACCCTGTATATATACATACATATATATATCTAGGGAGTGTAACTTGGAGTTACTACAGGTTCACCTGGGTGAGCACTCGATGTTTAGGTTCACTTCTGTGTTGAGGTGTAGAGCTATACAGAGTGTAATATATTGAAAGGATAACAAGGACGATTGATTACTCCTTCATTACATTTATTGGTAGGTGACGCGCGTTTCACCACTGATCAGCTCAAGGTTCGATCTGTATCGATCTTACCCGACTCTATAATCGGCAGCTCGACGAACCCTTTAAAATGCTAGTAGAAAATGTATATATATATATATATATGGAGGCACATGGCTTAGTGGTTAGAGCATTGGCCTTGCAATCGAAAGGTTGTGAGTTCAATTCTCAGACCGGGTGATGTGTTGTTTCCTTGAGCAAGACACTTTATTTCACATTGCTCCAGTGTACTCAGCTGTAGAAATGAGATGATAGGGAATGGGGTCCCTATCATTCCACTGCAAAGTGGTCGTGGAGGTGCCACGGCAAAAAAGCACCCAGCACTCACTGTAAATGAGGTTGGTGTTAGGAAGGGCATCCAGCTGTAGAAATCGAGCCAGAATCAGTTCCCATCCCACCCTTGAAAGCAGGGAAAAAGCGGACGTAAAATGAAATGAAATGAAAATGAAATGAAATATATATATTCTGCAGTGGATATGGCGCATGTCTCTCAGACATGACAACCCTTAAATTAATTTTGGATATATATATACGACCCCTTAATTGTAGAGCTAACTCAGTTGAATGGACTCGGCTGCTATTTCTAGCTGTCGATAATCCTATTCACGCCACTGGGATGATGCTGTGCAATGTGTGTATTTTTTTTTTTTTTTTAAATGCAACACATGGTACGAGTCATTCACATATTTGCATTTGCTGTGTAAACACAGATGGTTGGATCTTCTCCTTTGGTGACCATCCGGGATTTGACTACTGTGATTTACCGATTAATTGGTGAAATATATTTTTTATTTAAAGAAATATATACAAAGGAGATTAATCATTTTAAAAGGTATTTAATTAGTTACCTACCTAGCTATGTGTGCTTACATACTTTACAAATTATTCCCTGTGATTGTTCCATATGTTTATTTTTTATATATATATGTCAATCTATTTCTAGTTGATATAAAATGCTCGGATCTATTCATTGGAATCTTTGAGCTTATTCTGCAGTGGATATGGCGCATGTCTCTCAGACATGACAACTCTTAATTTAATTTTGGATATATATATATATCATCATCATCATCATTTTACGTCCTGCTTGCAAGGGTGGGACGGGAACTGATTCTGGCTTGATTTCTAAAGCTGGATGCCCTTCCTAACACCAACCTCATTTACAGTGAGAGCTGGGTGCTTTTTTGCCGTGTCACCTCCACGACCACTTTACACTGGAATGATAGGGACCCAGTCCCTATCATCTCATTTCTACAGCTGAGTAAACTGGAGCAATGTGAAATAAAGTGTTTTGCTCAAGGAAACAACACATCACCCGGTCTGAGAATTTAACTCACAACCTTTCGATTGCAAGACCAATGCTCTAACCACTAAGCCATGTGCCTCCATATATATATATATATATATATATATATATATATATATATACAGAGAGAGAGAGAGAGAGAGAGAGAGAGAGAGAGAGAGAGAGAGTGTGTGTGTGTGTATAGAATGAAAGAAACAAGAAGACTCGAGCCCCCCTAATCTTTCATTTACCTTGGAATGCCAGCCTGGTACCATGAAGCATGCCGCAATGCTTCGTCTTCAATGTGACTTCGGTCAAGACCCATTAGAGATTCTAATCTGCAATTAAAGAGAAAAGGAGAGAAAAAGAATGAGTGAGAGAAAGTTTAATGCTTGAAATAGCAGTAAGAGAGTCTTAACGTTTCGGATACTAGCCCTCCATCAGAAGATAAAGTTAAAAAGAGAAGATAAATAGACGGTAAAGAGTGATGAGAGGAAGGAACAGGGTGGGGTGTGTGTGTGTGTGTGTGGGGGGGTTTAAGGAGAAATAAAACCACACGTTCGTATTCAGTCGGCCATCTTTTGGATTCCCGATGTATATCAGGAGGCAACCACAGTTAAAGAGGGTACTCAATACATTAGTAGAGTATAGACGTATATATTTTAATATAGAAATGACTCCTAGAGGACTAGAACTGTCTCATTCGTAAGAAATCATCTGACTAGTTGTCTGCTGGGGCTCTTGGACATTTCGACGCATTAAAGACAATATATACCAAGATAATAATTGTTTCTTACATAGGCACAAGGCCAGCAATTACCCAGTGTATTACTGGTACTTTATTTTATCGACCCCGTAAGGATGAAAGGCAAAGTTAACCTTGGCGGGATTTAAACTCAGACCGTAAAGGGACGTAACTATGCTGGAAAGCATGCCGTCCGACTCTCTAACGATACTGACAATCCACCAACCCTATATACCAAGATAATAATAAATGGAAACTATATTTATAAAACCATATTTAGTTTATTATATATATTTCAAGGGCAACC
>CAXHJY010000133.1:55000-62500 GCA_964016885.1 Eledone cirrhosa
CCATCCGGAACCTGTTTATAGAAATCTGTCTGCCCTTGTTACTCTAAAAACATAAATAAATAAAAATAAACTATAGCTTTGTAGAATTAGCTTTTAATGAATTCCCTTTTCTATCAACCAATGACCTGCACCCATCCCACTCCCCACCCTCTCCTACCACTTGTAGAGACCTATAAATACCATATTTATTTTTTGATACCCAGATTCCTGATGATTTCTAATGAATGAAACAGTTCTAGTCCTGTAGAATCTCTTCTATATTAAAACATATATATATATATATATATATATATATGTGTGTCTGTGTGTCTGCATGTGTATATGTAAGTATGTGTGTATGTAAATGTGTGTGTGTGTGTATGCAAGTATGTGTATGTATTTGTGTAAGTATATGTATGTGTGCATATGTATGGGTAAGTATATGTATATGTGCAAGTATATGTATTCAGGTGTTTATGTGTGTGTGTGTATATAAATATATATATATATATATATATATATATATATATATATGTCTACATGTGTGTATGTAAGTTTGTGTGTATGTATATGAGTATTTATGATTATGTATGAATGTATATGTATGTGCAAGTATATGTATGCAGGTGTTTTTGTGTGTGTATATATATATGTCTACATGTGTGTATGTAAGTTTGCGTGTATGTATATGAGTATGTATGTATATGTATGGGTGTGTATATGTATGGGTAAGTATGTATGTGCAAGAGTATATATGTGTATGTATGTATATATGCATGTGTTTAGGTGTGTGTGTGTATCTATGTATGTGTGTATATATATATATATGCATGAGTATATGTTGTTGTTGTTGCTGTTGTTTAGCCCTATTTTTATTTAATAATAATAATTGTTTCTTATTTAGGCACAAGGCCAGCAACTCTGAGGGAGGGAAAAGTCGATTAAATCAACACCAGTGCGTTACTGGTACTTTATTTTATTGACCCTGTAAAGATGAAAAGCAAAGTTCACCTTGGCGGAATTTGAACTCAGAATGTAAAGGTGTGAAACTCTATGCTGCAAGGCATGTTGTCTGACACTCTACCGACACTGCCAAACCACTGTCCTAAAGCTAAAATAACAGCAGCTATCAGACCACAGCATTTATAAACAAAATATATATGAATTAACCCTTTAGCATTTAAACCAGCTGTAACCAGCCAGAATTCTCTCACCTCTTTCTGTTCAAACTAGCCAAAACTGGCTGTTCATACTGATGTTAAGGTATTTTTCTCAAAATAAATATCAAAATGTCATAGATTTGATATTATGTGAGATAATTATGAAAGATAAAGAAAGCCTTTACCATGAAATTACAATAGTGAATATAGAGTATTTTAACTACTAAAGAGTTAAAACGACCCCCAGTGCATGACTGGTACTTTATTTTATCGACCCTGGCTGGATGAAATGCAAAGCTAACCTTGGCGGGATTTGAACTCAAAATGTAAAAGTACAAAACTCTATGCCGCAACGCATCTTGTCCGACGCTCTACCAATTCTGCCAACCCACTGCCCTAAAAGTAAAATAATTGCTTCTACTTTAGGCACAAGGCCAGCAATTTGAAGGCAACTGGGGAAGTCGATTAAATCTGGTACTTTATTTTATCGACCCTGTAAGGATGACAGCCAAAGCTAACTGCGGTGGGATTTGAACTCAGAATGTAAAGGTACGAAACTCTATGCTGCAAAGCATGTTGTCCAATGCTCTACCGATTCTGTCCAATGCTCTACCGATTAAAAGTAAAATAATAACAACAGCTACTAGAGCCTCAGAGTTTATTATAAACAAAAAATATACGAATTAAGTTAAGTTTATTCTAAATTCAACGAAAGATTTCTGACTTTGAATCTTATCTGAAACAACTCCAGTGCTCGGGTCAAGGGTCAAGGCTTTTATTTTTAAAAACAAGATTGCAGATTTGATAAGATTCATCATCGACATTATCATCATCATCATCAACATTGTCATTGTCATCATCATCATCATCATCATCAACATTATCATTGTCATCGTCATGATCATCATCATCGTTAATTTAACTTGTGGTAGGAGGGTTCGCTATCTGGGTGGTTGTCTGTTCCTACGAATGCTGTGGTTTCACCCTTTAGCATTTACATTACTCTATATATACTATTGTATTTTCACAGTAAACGCTTTATTTCACATAATATCTCACATAACATTTACATTACTCTATATATACTATTGTATTTTCACAGTAAAGACTTTATCTTACATAATATCTCACATAACATTTACATTACTCTATATATACTATTGTATTTTCACAGTAAAGACTTTACCTCACATAATATCTCACATATCATTTACATTACTTTATATATACTATTGTATTTTTACAGTAAAGGTTTTATCTTACATAATTATCTCACATAACATTTACATTACTCTATATATACTATTGTATTTTCACAGTAAAGGCTTTATTTCACATAATATCTCACATAACATTTACATTACTCTATATATACTATTGTATTTTCACATTAAACACTATATTTCACATAATATCTCACATAACATTTACATTACTCTATATATACTATTGTATTTTCACTGTAAATGCTTTATTTCACATAATTATCTCACATAACATTTACATTACTCTATATATACTATTGTATTTTCACAGTAAAGACTTTATCTTACATAATATCTCACATAACATTTACATTACTCTATATATACTATTGTATTTTCACTGTAAAAGCTTTATTTCACATAATTATCTCACATAACATTTACATTACTCTATATATACTATTGTATTTTCACAGTAAACGCTTTACCTCACATAATATCTCACATAACATCTCGTATACGAGAGATGTGTGTTGACGTGTGTGAACAAGCTCGGATACCGAGTCGGATTTACTTACTCAAAAGTGAGTTTTGATTAATTTTTTATACTGTAATATACGTTAACCCCTTGCCTTGGTCGTCAAACTTTGAGTTTATTTATTTTCGCCCCCTTTTGGGGCGAATTTTCCAGTTAAAAATTTATTACGGCAAACTAATAGAAATGGACGGAATTTTCACATCTCATCCTAACGTGAAAGCCACGCCCCCTAAGAAAGGTGATACAGAGAAGCTAGAAGCACAAGGCTCTAAGTCTTCCCTCCTCACTTCTGCAAAAGAAACATGGAACACAGAATTAAAAGAAAAATTTGTAAAAATGGGTGAAAACCCAGAAAGTCACATAAACGCAGACAAAAACAACAATGACAATAACAGCAATAGTCACAACACCAACCAAGGAAAAAATAACGATAACACCAAACAAAGCGAACCCACTACTGGTGCCTCCTTTGCACAGGCGGTCCGGAAAACACAAACCTGCAAGCAACTGGACATTACAACTCTGAGAGAAAAGATGAAGGAAGCGAAACAGTATGTAACTTTCAAAGAAGGAGGAGACTTCACAATCACCTCCCCACAAGAAATCAAAAGAGACACGACGCTAAGAACGATATCTTTCAGAACAATTTCCAACATAACAAGGAAACCAGCTCAATTATCCCAAAAAGAGATTGAGCTGGTCCTAAAAAATGTGTGGAGTGATATATCGTTCATACAAAAAGGGCCACTCTATGGGAATATAACGGTCCTAATGAAGGATCAATTGACGGCCAGGAAATACTCTGTGGCGCCAATTGTTTCCAAGCTACATACATTTTTCCCCACATATTTAGGGAAAAGAACGCAGAAAATAAGGGTCTCCGGAATCCGGCCAAATGCATGCATTTCCTGGGTACTAACAGGATTTTTAGAAGACGAGGACAGAATCCTCTCAGTAGGAGAAGTCACCACAGACGTTTTCGGCGTTTTGTGCGTGGAGGTTCTGGTCCAAATGAGACCAGAACGAATAGCTAGAATACCACAGAGGGTGTCCCTCGATGGAGAAACATTTATATACATTTCAGCCGAGGGTAGGAGGCCCATATGTTACTACTGTTCAAGCAGGGGTCATCTAAGGGCTGCTTGTCCTCAATTGACAAAAAAAAAGGCTCTTTTACCTACACCCCACACACCACCACCGCCACCACCACCACCTCCACCACCACCACCACAACAACAACAAAAACAACACGGAAAAATAACACAAGACACGGCCCCACCCAAAACAACTCCCAAAACACACACAAATACAACAAAACCCCAAAATACACCACTACCCGACAGCACGGACGAGGACCCAGCTGAAACGGCACCTAGTGACGAAGAGGGGGAACCCTTCCAACCTGTAAAAAGGAAAAAAAGAAAGCACCACTCGAACATAAACGAAACAAACACACAACCACCAACAAAAACAAAACAAACAGAACAAACAAAATCCGCCCCACCCCAAAACATAACACATACAACAAAACGTAAGCATACACAAGAACAACAAACAAACACAACACAAATAAAACAGTATACATACATTAACACAAATAACAAAGAACTAGTAAAAACAATACACGGTGGAAACTGAAGGGCAATTCTTTGCAAGCGCGGCCAACAAACTGCATTTAAAAATGATAAGACTCCCAATGGACACCTATGCAAAACTAAGAGAGAACTTTCCTGAGGACATGGGGAAAACATGTACTCAACCCTATAACCGCGTCCTCTTGAAACGTTTCCCCACCCACACCTCACCAAACACCCCCACTCCACCACAGAACAACACCCCACCAAACAACCCCTCCAATACGCCCATGGATATTGTGCAACCTGCTCTTCAGGAGCCGAACAGGTAGGTCCTTCCTCTTTTAACCAACATGGCTGATATAAGAGTTGGGTGTCTGAATGTACGCGGCCTGGGACTGTCTTGGAAACAAGGCAAACTTTTAAACGATCTCAGGTCGCATAGAATGGATGTAATGGCTATTTGCGAGTCCAGGATCAGCAGCGAGCACCAACTGGCGCCCCTCTTCGACGACTTTGAGATCTTCGCATCTCTCTGTCAACCGGGGGGTGGAGGTGGAGTTGTCGTTCTGCTGCGAAAACACCTGGGCCTCGCCATACAGAAGGTGCACCTGGACCCGGAGGGTCGACTGGTGGTTTTAGACGTCGGCAGTTGTGAAAGTGGAGCCCTTAGACTAATAGCTGTGTACGCCCCTTTTTGGGCAGCGCGGCGGAATACTTCCAACGTCTGGAAACTTTTCTGGGAACGTCCCGCTCCTTGCTTTTAGTGGGGGACTGGAATGGTATCCTGGATGCACGTTGGGACTATGTAGGGGCATGTGCCAATAGAGGGTGGTGTAAAAGCCTCAAAAGGTTAATCGGCCGATTTGACCTGGCCGATAGATATCGACTAGATTTTCCGACTGTACCACTATGGACGTGGACCAATCGCAGCGGAACATCTAGGTCGTACCTAGATAGGGTCCTAGTTAGAGAGAAGGATAGGGACACATTTAGCTGTCCAAAAATGTTCATGGTTGACTATTCGGATCACAAGTTAGTGACCTGCATAGCCAACCTTGATAGAACCCATAGACAGGGACCCGGTTACTGGAAGCTGAACTTGTCCTTACCGAGAAGCAAAGCTTACAGTAAACGGATTAGCACGTTAGTTAAGCAGAGTTTGACAGGGGCAATTGTCAACAACAGGTGGTGGAGCTCTCTTAAGAGAGCAATTAGAATAGAATCGATAGGTTTTAGTCAGGAATTAGCAAGGGATAGGAACAAGACGGAAAGGGAATTAGTAGATAGAGTAGAAGAGGCGATTAGGAGTGGCAATGTAGCCGGCGTGCTGGCATCAAGAATGGCCTTAGACCAGTTCTTTGAGGTGAAGCATGAAGGCTGCGTTGTCAGGAGTAAAATACGTGCTCTGGGTAATGAGGGAGCCAAAGCTGTGAGCTGGGCCCGAGTGACAGAGGCAAAAAGTGGGAACAAGTCCACAATTCGGTCTTTGAAGGACCAGGATGGGCGTGTGATCCTTGAACCTGGGCAGATGTGTGCGGCCTTTCAGCGGCACTTTGCACGACTGTTCGAGAGGGGCAGCGCGCCGGGTGAGACTATGGATTTCAATCCATACCTCGACGGTCTGCCGCGCCTCTCGGATGCGGAGGCGAAGTCCTGCGAAAGGACGATTTCAGGTGCTGAGATAGGGGCGGCAAACGCAAATCCCCGGGTCTCGATGGTCTACCATACGAGCTATATGTAGCGATGCCGGACTTGTTCTCCGATATCCTCGAAACGGTCTACTGCAACTGGCAGCAGAACGGGAGAATTCCCAGTTCTGTGACCAAGGGCGTAGTTACGCTGGTGAGGAAGGATGAGAACAAGGGGGATGACATAAGTAACTTCAGGCCCATAACTCTGCTAAATACAGAGTTAAAGATTTTGGCCAAGGTGTTAGCGAAAAGGTTGGCGCTTGTCGTTGGAAACCTGGTGGGAGAAGCGCAGACATGCGCAATCCCGTCCAGGTCCATTCACGACAATCTCCACCTTATGCGATACATCATAGAGAGGGTAGGGAATGAACCCGGCTTTGGTGGGGCCCTGATCAACTTGGATCAATCTAAAGCTTTCGATAGGGTTGACCATCGTTACCTGGATGCGGTGCTCGCGGCAGCAGGCTTCGGACCTGTTTTCAGGGGTTGGATTGCTGCGATGCACAGCAGCAACGTCTGCTCAAGGGTCAAGGTGAACGGCCACCTCTCGGAGCCGTTCCAAATCATGCGATCCATCCGACAGAGATGCCCTCTCTCCTCCCTACTGTATGTGCTGGCTCTTGAGCCACTACTGCGGAAGTTGGAGCGGTTGCAGGGCATCCCTTTGGAACCGGGATTGCAGAAAGCGGCGTCGGCCTACGCCGATGACGTGACAGTAATGGTGTCGAAAACCTCGCAAATCGGCACCTTACTGGAGGAATATGAAAGGTTTACAGGAGCCAAGCTGAACCGGGACAAGTCCGTCGGTTTGCAACTCGGAACATGGAGAGGCAAACCGATGCCCTCCAACGACGTCGTCGGACGCTGGACGGAGGGCCCGGTGAAGCTGCTTGGGGTCTGGTTCGGACCAGACCTCCAGGTGGAGAAAAACTGGAACGAGGTAATGGCCAGGGTGTTTGCACTCACCCAGAAGTGGGCCCAGTGCAAACTATCCCTGAAAGGTCGAGCGGAGGTGGCGAATACTTATATAGCATCCGTCATCTACTACCGCTTGACCGTCGTGCCATGCCCAGTGAAAAGACTCGCCAAAATGGAGTGCGCGCTGTTCCAATTTCTTTGGAACAAGCGGACCCCTTTGGTGAGGAGATCCATCTGCTGTCAACACCCTTCGAAAGGAGGGCTGGGGATGCCGTGGCTACAGATGCGTAAACACGCATTAAGGCTACGGCACCTCCAGGTATTCCTCACCGGTCAACCGGTGTGGACCCCGTTTGTGAGGCGAGCCTTCCCCAGACTCGTCTCGCTCACCGAGCTGCAATCCTGGGTCAAGCAAAGACCGAGAAAAGTGGG